>OX336388.2:193703042-193895542 GCA_946902985.2 Meconema thalassinum | reverse complement strand
TCCTTCTTTCTTTCTTTCCCTCTTTCTTTCTTTCTTTCTTTCTTTATTTATTTCTTTCTTGCTTGCTTTTCTTCTTTCTTTCCTTCTTTCTTTCTTCCTTTCCTTCTTTATTTCTTTTCTTCTTTCTTTCTTTCTTTTCTTCTTTCTTTATTTCTTTCTTTCCTTCTATCTTTATTTGTTTCTTTCCTTCCTTCTTTTCTTCTTTCTTTATTTCCTTCTTTCTTTCCTTCTTTCTTTCTTTCTTTCTTTCCTTCTTTCTTTTCTTCATTCTTTCTGTATTTCTTTCTTTTTTCTTTCTTTCCTTCTTTCTTTCTTTCTTTCTTTTCTTCTTTCTTTCTTTCCCTCTTTCTTTCTTTCTTTCTTTCTTTCTTTCTTTATTTATTTCTTTCTTTCTTTCTTTCTTGTCTTCTTTCTTTCCTTCTTTCTTTCTTCCTTTCCTTCTTTCTTTTTTTCTTTCTTTCTTTCTTTCTTTCCTTCTTTCTTTCCTTCTTTCTTTCTTTCTTTCTTTCTTTCTGTATTTCTTTCTTTACTTCTTTCTTTCTATCCTTCTTTCTTTATTTCTTTCTTTATTTGTATCTTTCCTTCTTTCTTTTCTTCTTTCTTTCTTTCTTTCTTTCCTTCTTTCTTTCTTTCTTTCTTTCTTTCTTTCTTTTCTTCTTTCTTTCTTTCTTTCTTTCTTTCTGTATTTCTTTCTGTATTTCTTTATTTCTTTTTTCTTTCTTTCCTTCTTTCTTTCTTTCTTTCTTTCTTTCTTTTCTTCTTTCTTTCTTTCCCTCTTTCTTCCTTCTTTATTTATTTCTTTCTTGCTTTTCTTCTTTCTTTCCTTCTTCCTTTCCTTCTTTCTTTCTTCCTTTCCTTCTTTCTTCCTTTCTTTATTTCTTTTCTTGTTTCTTTCTTTCTTTCTTTCCTTCTTTCTTTCTTTTTTCTTTCTTTCTTTCTTTCTTTCTTTTCTTCTTAATTCTTTCTTTCTTTCTTTCTTTCCTTCTTTCTTCATTTCTTTCTTTCTTTCTTTCTTTCTTTCTTTCCTGCTTTCTTTCTGTATTTCTTTCCTGGTTTCTTTCTTTCGTTCGTTCTTTCTTTCTTTCTTTCTTTCTTTCCTTCTTTCCTTTCTTCTTTCTTTCTGTATTTCTTTCTTTCTTATTTCCTTATTTCTTTCTTTCTTTCCTTCTTTCTTCCTTTCCTTCTTTCTTTCTTTCTCTCTATCCTGACTAACCTTGATAAAGGGGCAAGTAGTAGTCTCGAAACGTGGGTTTATTAAAGTTTCACTTGACCTAACAGCTCCAAACCTATATTATGTATGCAATGGGAGTGTTCTAGGCGAATTTCGTGTTGCCGCCACAAGATTGCAGCAGGGACGGGATGGGTCCAGGCGCATATGAATTGGGTTACTGGCTGCATAGAACTCCAATATGAAGTTACTTTTGTAATTCCTTGACGTTGCTTAACACTCGCCATTAGCCATATTACGTATTGGATCCGTTCATGTCATGCTGCGCTCTGGTGACAACTTTTGACAGTTACACGCCCATTGGTGGAGAAAGTTTACGCTACAGTAACTTATCTGTGTGTTTTGTTCCAGGGATCGTACGGGATCGTGAAGCTGGCGTACAACGAGGAAGATGAGACCCATTATGTAAGTACAACATATGCCACGTCACAGGACTGCTGTGTGTGTAGTGGTAGACCTGTTCATTCCCTGTACTTAGCGGGCTCATAAACCGTAAGCGGGAGTTCCCTCACACAGTTAACAATTAAATCATAGAGATCCGACCAGCTAGGAAGGAGTTTGGCCCCGCATGCGCACTTACGACGATCCAGCGCAGCATAGTCCCGCCTTCCAGAGCTCGTGTTGCAAGGACACTTCAGTGCATAAGTTTGTACTCAGCTGTTTAGACGAGCGCGCTGCCTTTGTAATTTCCCGTGGTGTAACTGTGGTTTGTGGTGCACGTTAGGCCTGTATGTGACAGGATGGAAGACGTTAAAAGTAACCTGCATCGTAAGGTGCTAAAGAGTCAGACCCGTGCAGCAATCTCGAACGTTATGGATTTTATGGAAAGGGAGGCATTGGAAGAAAAGGTCGTGATAGATTGTAAGAATGTGCAGGAAAGAGTAGCAGCAGCTGTTGGAGTGTCAGAAAATTCTGTGGTACGGGTTAAGGGCGAAAAGGAAAAGCGATAGAATTAGGTAAATCTTTGGATAGTCTGTTTGAAACACAAAACAAACAAGGAAAGCGAACAAAGACTGTTACTGGACTGGACGACTTTGACGAAGGTGTCGTACGGCGTATTATTAACAATTTTTATTTAGTTGAAAATGTTTGCCTACAGTTCCGAGAATTCGTGCGAAAATGGAGAAAGACTTAGAATTCAAAGGATCCAATACCAGTGTCAAACGAATCCTTCGATCATTAGGGTATCGCTGGAAGAAACTCACACTAACAAGCGTATCTTAATGGAAAAGCACGATATAAAGTACAAAAGATTTGTTTATTTGAAAAAAAAATGCCAAGTACCGGGCAGAGGATAGGCCTATAGTGTATACGGATGAAATCTGCGGAGTTACACGTCCGCTATGACAAAAATTTCGGGTCGACTGTACGTCGCCACAACACCGAGCGAGAAGGGGAAGTCAGCGTTCTCACTCCCACGGTTCAGCTTTCTCACTCGCACATTTCCCCTCACCAGCCGTCTTCCTAAATGGCCCGATCTCTAGCTTCGCTAATATGTAACGCAGAATTTTAAAATACTTACAAACTTATACTTAATGCAGTACATTTAACTTTTATTTCATATATAAATAATAATAACCCCTGGCACTACATCCCATGAAGGGCCTAGGCCTACCAAGCGACCGCTGCCCAGCCATTTAGCCTGCAGACGCGTGATCAGCGCATCGGGTCCCCTCGGCCGTTATTCTTGGTTTTCATGATCGGGGCGCTGCCTCACTGTCAGACAGCTACTCAATTGTCCTCATGAGGCTGAGTGCACCCCTTTCCCGCCCTCACGTCAGTTTCTAAAATCCCTTTACGGAGCCGGGAATTGAACCCGGGGCCGCCGTGTGAGAGGCAGGCACGCTACCCCAACACCACAGGGCCGGCTTTTCATATAAAAAGGCGAACAGTATATAAAGTATTGCATGATTTATTGGTGGAGAAAATATTTGTGATTTTTTTAGACGTCATGAATCACAAAAATAACACGATTTAACAAGAAATGCCAGTCTGAATGGAATGGTTTTTTACTGTAAATAAAACACTTGAATACGGAGGATAAACCTCATTCATGAAATTATGTTAAAAACAAGTAGTTCCGTGAAGAACTATACAGCCTATTTTCATATATTCTACTCATGTTAATTGCCTCTATCTACATACAAATCTTCAGTTTGAAGGTTGTGATAGATTCGAAGATATTGAGAACCTTCTAAATAATTCAGATGGTCGCCAGGTTGGGGTTTTATTTATGTACTATTACATTAAGATTATTGTGTACGTGTGGTATTCAAACTTCAATCGCATGATTAGAACACAAGAAGTAAAAACGAGATTTTAAAATGTTGCACATCTGCCATCTTGTGGTTATGCAAACAATTGAAATAAATTAGATGCCAGTGGATTAACATTTGTGTAAGCATTTAACGTCCAACGTTTCACTGCATTCGGATAGTTAAATCGCGAGAAACGTCCATTTAAATATCTATACTTCGCGTCGCCGCCATGTTGGATTTGTGCTCACCAGGTTACTTATGTTCATAGCCTCTATGAACATAAAAAAAATCGTAGATATTGAGAACCGACTAAATATTTCGGATGGTCGCTATTTTGGATTGTTATATGTATAGGCCATAGAGTTATGTTCCATTCAAGGAAAATTATTGCCTAGGTTCATTATTCAAACTTTCACTTTGGTCGCATGATTACGACACAAGAAATAAAAACTTGATTTTAAATTTTGGCACAGCCGCCATCTTGAGGTTATGTAAACAATTGAACTAAATTAGATGCCAGTGCATTGCAATATGTATAATCATTTACTGTACCACATTTCACTGCGCTCAGAGAGTTAAATCACGAGAAAAGTCTATTAAAATGTTTCAACTTCGCTTGGCCGCCATGTTCGTTTTGTACTTTACAGGTTTATGTAAGTTACATAGATAAACTTGTATCAGTACCCTTTATCACCGTACAAAATTTCAGGGTGATATCTGTAATAGTTTCGGAGATATAGAATGTCAGTGAAATATTTCGCACGGCCGCCATTTTGAGGTTATGTAAACAATTGAACTAAATTAGACTCCAGTGTAATACAATGTGTATAAACATTTGCTGTACCAAGTTTCATTACGTTTGGATGGTTAAATCGCGAGAAAAGTCTATTTAAAAGTCTCAACTTCGCTTGGCCACCATGTTGGTTTTGTAGTTACCAGGTTTTTGAAAGTCTCAAAGGGGAACTTCCATGAATGCCGTTTATCACCGTACACATTTTCAGGGCGATATCGATAATAGTTTTGGAGATACTGAATGCTGGTGAAATATTTTGCACAGCCGCCATGTTGGATTGGTGAGACACAACAATATTTGAAGGGCACGGTTGGGGTCAGCCAGAATGGTGCTATGATCTCACTGAGTTTCATTGTAATCGCTCCAGCCATTTAGAAGTTATTAGGACACACACACACACACACACACACACACACACACGGACAAAGCTGATCTCATAAGCCTATTTTTTATTTTTTTTTCATAAAATGAAAATAGGCTAATAATTAAGATATAGCCTACTGGGAAAAGTTAACCAAAAAACTATTTTTGAAAGACAATTTAAATATAAAAAAAAAACACTATTGACAATATACGGTAACATTAATGGTGGTTCATCCTCGGCATTCGTGTGATTTCTTTATATGAAACAAAAATCATTCCATTCAGACTGGTATTTCATGTTAAATAATGTTTATTTTGTGATTCATGCCTGTCTGTCTGTCTGAAAGGTAATCAGCCCGAAGGCTGGTTGGATCCTCAAAAGTACCGCCGTTAGGTTATGTGAGTAGTTACCCACAAAAACCCAAGGCAGCCCTATATTGAGGCGTACTAGGCAACGTGAGGAGTGAGATAGTTTGCCATTGCTTTCCTCACTGAGTCAGTACAACAGTACTAACCCTATGAGTAGAACATTTCACAGCATCCACAGGCTCTGACTGTGCCCTGAATGTCATTACTAAGCACCACCCACACCTCAGTAGCTTCCATATAATCACAGCCACGAGTGAGACTGAGACAGCGGTGATACTCTAGCCTGTGCCAACAGACACTGACTGTGCCCTGGATGCCATTACTAAGCACCACCCATACCTCAGTAGCTTCCATATAATCACAGCCATGAGTGAGACTGAGACATCGGTGATACTCTAGCCTGCGCCAACAGACACTGGCTGTGTCCTGAATGTCATTACTAAGCACCACCCATACCTCAGTAGCTTCCATATAATCACAGCCACGAGTGAGACTGAGACATCGGTGAAAAGCCACATTTTACTCTAGCCTGTGCCAACAGACAAATGCAAATGTACTGCATTCATCAAGAGATGGCGAAATAATTGAATTTCACTTTAAAATGACGTTATCGCTTTAATTCGCGAACATAATATCCTTATTATCTTAGCAAAAAACATAATATGATTCGTAAAGATATCGCAAAGTCACTTCAAAATACTTTTTGTCGCGTTTATCGTTAATACGAAAAATCATGCCTCTACGCCCAGGGATGAGCTTCTCGTATGCTAAACAAATGCAAGGGAGCCGTGTCAGTAGATTTACCACCACGTTAAAGATCCCCTTTGGGGCAAAATTCCAGCACACCAGCGTCTCTAAAAGCCGCAGTAGTTAAAAGGGACGTAAAGTTAATACGATACCACAATTATTATTATTCTTCTTTTCTTCGGTTCGGCCAACTAGGGACCACGTCAGTTCAACTGTCTCTTCTTCTGAGCTCTAACTACCGCCCAGTGTTCCCACATTCATCTCCGGTGTTGTTCTTTTCTCTCTTGGGACCACGCCTTCCCTATCTTCAGCTTCGGCTTTTCCTGGAAACCTTTGTGCGTACGTAGTTTTTCCTGAAGTGGAACACGATCCTGGATATCTTTAGGGGAAATTTCCAGTTCACGTAGATCTTTCTCAACTTCCGTAAACCATGCCCCATTGGTTTTCTTATCTTGAAAGTACGTCAATATCCGTTTTATATCCTGCCTGGGCTCATTCGTGGCTATAAAAGGCAGTCCTTCTTTTTCGAATCGTGTCACTGATCTTCTCCACGTGCTTGTCCAATTCGTGGTTGTGACGCCTTCTGTACTAGCTGTTTTCTTTGATGGGGCCCAGGATTTTCCTCAAATTCTTCCTTTCTTTAGCCTCTAGTTTTTCCATTAGACCTTTCTTGTTCAATATTAGATTCTCTGCCGCATACAGAGCCTCTGGTCGAATAACAGTGCAGTAATGTCTAATTTTGGCGTTTAAGGATATCGATCTCTTATTGTAGATGTCACAATTATTATTATTATTATTATTATTATTATTATTATTATTATTATTATTATTATTATTATTATTATGCTTTCTTCGTCATGCCCGACTAAGGAGGGCGATTGGACTTATTCAGCTGATGGCTTTGCCTTTTTCTTCTCCCAAAATCTCTTCATCTTCTCACTGTGGCTTCTCTTGCGATCTTCTGACCAGGTTTTGTTGGTGATGGTCTGCAAAGCGGTGATTATCGACTAATTCTCTGAACCTAGCTCTGTCTAGTGCAATGTCATCTGTGATGCCCATTTCCTGAAGATCTTTTCCAACTTCAAGCAGCCAGGTGTTTTTAACTTTCATTGACAGGGCAAGGTTAAGATTCCTCTTGGCCAGTCTCTGATTGCCCATGTCTTTAATTAATGATCTGCCTCCAATAATCAGCGTTTCAGAGCATGTAGTGCTTCGGGCTTGATTACAGTGTTGTAATGCTGTAATTTTGCATTAAGGATATTGATTTCTTATTATATCTGTTCCAAGTGAGTCTGTAAGCTTTTGCAGTTTAGACATCCTTTCTTTGTTTGCTCACGATTCAGTCCGGAAGGTTGGATGACTTCTCTCAGGTATTTGAATTTAGACACTTTAGATATTTTGCCAAATATGGTTGTCATTGGTAGTCCATCTAGGTGCTGAAGAGATCCCTCCATGTAGTGTGTTTTCTGGTATGAGATCTGGAACATTATTATTATTAGTATTATTATTATTATTATTATTATTATTATTATTATTATTATCATATAGACTACTAGGTACAGTATATTATATTATATTTTGAAATATTTTAAAAATCAGTTTTGTTACAATAATATTTTTCTTAAAAACTTTAAAAATGTGTTTATATGTAATCATAAAACGTACGAGTATAATTATGAAGTTTTTAAGAAAATGATTATTAATTATGATTGTAACAGGTCTGATTTTGTAACTTTTCTCAATTTTAAGAACATTTAAAAATATAATTTGTAGGAAATAAGACCTATATCAGGTGTGTCCAAATAAGTTCATATCAATACCGTCGTCTCACTTGTAAATGCGGAAGAAGACCACGATGTGATTGAAATTGTGCGTCATTAAAGAACTTCTAGTCTGAATTTGTTGACTTTTAGTGGATTTAAGAGTATTTATTAATTTGTCAATAAAGACCAATTAAATCAAATATAATTAATTTCATATCGTCCGGCTCCATGGCTGATTGGTTAGCGCGCTAGGCTTTTGTCGTAAGGATCCCTGGACCGATTCCCGGCCGGGCCATTAGGGATTTTAATCTCCTGGGATTAATTCCCGCGGCCCGGGGACTGGGTGTATGTGACGTTTTCATTATCACTTCATCCTCATTACGACGCACAGGTCCCCCTCGGACGTCAATTAGAAAGACCTGTACTCGGCCTTCCACGAAGCCACTCGAAAAAAAACAACAACAAAATTATTGGGTGTGTGCAAGTATTGAGCGTGACAACGTAATCTCTGACTGATTTGTTTAAACTGTCGTTCTTGCGAAATTTCAGCTTCGTATTTTTTTATTTTTATTATTATATATTTTGTTGAACGGAAAGTTCACAGGTGAAATGAAGAAACACAACCACTCTTCTCTGAAGTCTTAACTCAACACGACTCGACAGTTTGCTGCTAGCTGTATCTGGTGTGATAGACTCGCCCCTGGCTAGCTCGTAAACTGTCACCAAAGTACTGTATTTGAATGGAGATTGTTAGAAGAAATGAAAACGTAAAAACACTTATAGTAGGCGATGTATTGAAGAAAAAGATATTCTCTCGCGGACTTTCTTATAGAACTTTTCATGCTGAACAATTCTTACACTCATAGTATACAGATATTTTTAACGGTTTGCCCAGCGTAAGCTTAAAGAGCGCACGGACACCAGTCTTTTTTTCGACTTTTACTCTGAAATCGTTGCTGCTTGGCTTCCTTTGATCATAAATAAATTATTTTCTACAGAAATCATCCTCGAGATATCATTTCAGTAGTATAGATCCCTCCTGCGGCGCTCTTAAGCGACCGATCGTGACAAATGAGCATTTACATGAAAGAGAATAGCCATTAGTGGTGACGAATTGCACCCTAATTTCATAAATATCAATAATTTCTTAAAAAATATGACTTTTAAAAAAATGTACCGAGTGAGCAATTTTCAGATACTGTTGCTGTAGGAAAATACGCTCCATAATTGCTGTCCACTTCACATTTTGGCCGCTGTGACGCCTGTTTCAGATTATGTTAACATCCTGAGGTATTTCCTTTATCATTTTGCATGGATTACAGAAACGGTAAATCAAAGGAATGAGTACTCAAATCGTTGGCTATAATTTAATAAATATCGAATAACCGGTGAGTGTTACGGCTAAGCTGTCAATCAATGGACTGAGCACACAAATGACATTAGCAGTGACGAATTGCATTCTAATTTCATAAATATAAATTTTTGTATGAAGTGTGCGATTTGCAAATACTGTTGCTGTAGGAAAATACGCGACATCATTGCTGTTCAGTTCGCATAAACCTATTGGGGAAAGTGTGCTTTATGAACATGCGATATTTCTCGCACGGTCCCGCTAGTACATTCTTTCTTCTTCTTTCTTTCTTCCGAATTTGGCCGCCTGTGAACCGCATGGAACCTAAGGCTTTCTGGTTAATCTCCTCTTCTCTTCCCAAAACCTCTTCATTCGTTCACTTCTGATCTTTCGCTCCTCCTCGGATATTACCAGTTTGGCTCTAATTTTAGGATTTTTTCTCCTCGAACATCTTGATGTTGTCAATTCAGTTTCTAAACTCTTTTCTGTTGTGGATCACATCCACTGTGAGTCCACTTTCCTTGGCGTCTCTTTTAACCTCTTCTACCCACTTAGTTGTAGCCTTCAGCTCTGTAATATACTTGAATATCCTCTTAGTCAGTCGGTTCTCGTCCATTCTCACCAAATGTCCGTAGAATTTCAACCTTCGCTTCGGCATTGTGACAGTAATTTTTTCAGTGTGTTTATAGAGGTCATCATTCCTTCTGTTCTTCCATGTCCCGTCAGCAGTTTTCTGTGGTCCTAAAATTTTCCGCAATATTTTCCTCTCCTTTTTTTCCAGTTCCTGAAGATCCCCTTTTGTATTCAGTGTCAAGCACTCCGAGGCGTACAGACCCTCTGGCTTTACTACTGTGCTATAGTGTCTGAGTTTTGCCTTTATTTATTTATTCTTTATTTATTTAATATTTAACCAAATCCGTGACCTGCACACAGAGCACACTCACGCCTCATTGTTTCACCGCTATGAAGCCTAATCAGGATTAGATTATATTATACTTATACTAGCGGACCCATGGGAGATCTCTCGCATATATACAGGGTGATTCTTATTAACGTTTAAAACTCTCTGTAGCGACGTAGATGGCATTGAGACAAGTAATTTGTTATAGGACACTTAGGGTCGCAAGTGTCCGGAAATACCTTAAAAGTGAACCACAACTGCGTGTGCGACTTGGGCGCGTGGGGTTCGAGGTTCAAATCCGGGGCCTATCCATCAGCTTTCTTTGTTCTCTCTCTTCTCCTTTCAAGTGGAAGCAGGACTCGGAACCAGAGTGGTATGATATTCAACGTTTGCTTTGGTGTGCGTAAGGGAACACGACCACTCGAGCTGAACCGTCACCTGATGACGTCATATATTTAACAGTTGTGGTTCACTTTTAAGGTATTTCCGGACACTTGCGACCCTAAGTGTCCTGTATCAAATTACTCGTCTCAATGCCATCTACGTCGCTACAGAGAGTTTTAAACGTTAATAATAATCACCCTGTATAGACCACCACCGCAGCGCTAGTGCTATGCGGGCTGTACGCGTCACAGTTCTACCAGGGTCTATCGTCTTGTTTATTTGTTTAAAAGCACTATAAAACAAATAAATATATTTCCGTTGACTTTTCAATAAATACAAGTTTTTCCTGTACTATTGAGACGATTTGGAATATTTTGGTACAAACCACACCTTCTAACAATGGACCTTATTTGTTTCAGTAATAAACAAATTAATACAATTTTGCTGTAGAAAACTAAGCTGGAACTCGCTCAGGTAGGCCTAGTGTTCGGAACTGATGGGACTCGCTCAGGTAGTATAATTGGCAGATAGCCAATCCGCTGAAGAATTTGGAACTCATGGGAATCGGAACTCATGGGAATTGGAACTCATGGGAGGACACGCCTGGGCTGTCTGCGTGGGCTAATGGCGGACCATAGAACTATGGCGAGCACAGACCGGCTAGGTAGACCAAGATTAGAATATGTTAAACAGATTGTGGTAGCTATGTAGAGATGAAACGATTAGCTCTAACCTTAGTCTACCTCTACAGTTCTTGTCCTCGACCCTTCCTTCCATAGTTTTTGTCCTACCAACCTATCTCTTCTTTTCATTAGCAGTCGCCAGAAACATCTCTCTTCTCCCATCATCTTAATACACCCCCCGTCTGAAAAGTTCGGTGAATGGGTCTATATTACGAACGGATTGTTGGCTTACCTGAAACAGTCGTTACTATCCTTCGAAGTAATCCCCGTGAATGGTTATGCACTCCTTAGAACGACTGTACAAGTCCTGGCATAGTTTTCCTGAGGGATAGCCTTCAGTTGGGTCGTCAGATTCTGTTGGATGTCCGAAAACCTCTGGCCCTTCAGGGCTTATCGGCTACCCTGGACATCAATACTCCATACTTTGACGCTTGTCTTCGAGGTCGTACCTCAAGCACCAGGTCTAGGCACCCGTGACGATGGTTTTCAGGACCATTCCATTCCACGGAATATTCACCCGTCGAACAGGTGTGCACGTTAGGTTACTTAAATTCACCCTTCTCACTGCCGCCCGTCTATCAGGTGTGCAAGGCAGGTTGCATAAATTCACACTTCCTCTCTTGCTTTCAAAATTTCAAGTTTTGATGACCCAAACTGACGGCTATTCCTAAAGAAGACTATGCCAGCAGTTTCCAGGACTTGTACAGCCGTTCTCAGAAGTGCATAACCATCCACGGGGATTACTTCGAAGGATAGTAACGTCTGTTTCAGGTAAGACAACACTCCGTTCGTAATATAGACCCATTCACCGAACTTTTCAGACAGAGCGTGTACCTCTTCAAGTATTACTCTATCTACCCATCATGCTCCTTAAATCCACCTCCTCCAACGTCGTTACCTTCAACGCGCTCGACGCACCCACAATCCCATATTTCAACAGCTTGAAGCTCTCCCTGCCCCCCGTCCCCCAGGGGCTCACATCTAGTGGGACGTGGGTTGGCGACCACGGAGCCTCAGCTGACTCCGGCATTGCTTCCACTTACTTGTGCCGGGCTCCTCTCCATCTTCTTTCCTGTCGACCTCCCTTGGTCAACTCTTGTTCTCTTCCGACACCGACGGTATTACGGTATCCGAGGCCTAGGGAGTCTCCTCCTTTCCCGCCTTAATTGGCCCTTGTCTCATATTTTCTGATACCCTCCTTCTGCGAGGGGTCAGCCTTCTTTTTCTTTTCCTGTTATCTCCTGCCTCCTGCTCAAGGCCCTCAAGGAGGCAGGGTGTGTGTAGCCCCACCTCTCCTGGTGCACCCTAGAAATTGCTACACCCTCAGGGGTTAACGGCTGGTGAGTTCGGGAGTTGGCGACCCCGAGTGATTCCTGAGCTGGGTCCGGTTTTCCCCCTTTTACGCATTACCTCTAGGGCGGACCCTCTCCTCTTTCACTTTTTTATTTGCCTTTCATGGCTCTCCTTCCTTCCAAGTCCCTCAATCCGCATTCTTCGAGGGTTGAGGGCATTTATTTTCCTCCTGTCCTTTATTTGCCTTATGCTCCTTTTGTTTTCCATTTTTTCTTCTAGTATATAAGTCAGTAGTTAGCTTTAGTTGTAGTATATTTCATTATCAACTTCACGATCACCCAAACCATTATGGGCCGATAACCTAGATGTTAGGCCCCTTAAAACAACAATTATCATCATCATTTCCCTGCCCGATCTCCCCTCTACACCAAACTCGCCCTGACACACCTCAAAATCCTCATCCCAGCCCCCGACCAAACATCCCCCCCTCCCCCCAGCACCTCCTCAACCGAAACATGGCATCACATCGTCACTTCTAAAAAGCATACTTATAGATATCTCCCGACGATGGCGAATTCTCGCCTATCGTATGATGTATAATCCCCTCTTTTTCCTCACCCCGACTCTTCAGTCATCAACGCATTCTCCCCACTTCATTCTCAACCTTCAATCGATCACATCCAACCACCCTAATTGCAATCATCGTACTCATCTCACTATACCCAATTACTATCATCCACCACTTCCATCACAATTCATCCATGCCCAAGATAACGGGTTCAAACCCGGCCAAAGCCGTCGAATTTTTTAAGAGCGTTAAAAATCCCTCAGTATGCCTTCCTTCGGAGGGGAAGTAATGCCGGCGGTCCCATGTCATAGATTTATGGCATGTTAAAGAACCTTCCACTAATTGCACCTGTGTAAAGCCAAGTTGGATATGTTAAGAATGTAAACAATGCTCTTAGGTTTCTACGTTCGTTGCCAAGAGCCGACTGCGGTGGCGTCTAGTAGCTAAGTTCTGAACTTGGCCTAGTAGTCGTTGACGGTGGCGCTTGGTGGAAAAAGTAGGAACTATTTGAAAAATTCTAAGTTGCAGTACTTAAATTAAAACAAGTAGTTCCGTGAAGAACTATACAGCCTATTTTCATATATGCTACTTATGTTAATTGCCACTATCAACATACACAATTTCAGTTTGATTGCTGTAATTGATTCGTAGATATTGAGAACCGACTAAATATTTCGGATGGTCGCCATGTTGGATTTTACATATGTAGGTCCTAGAGTTATGTACTGTTACATGCAGATTATTGTGTACGTGTAGTATTCAAACTTCAATCGCATAATTAGGACACAAGAAGTAACAAGGAGATTAAAAAAAATCGCACAGCTGCCATCTAGAGGTTATGGAAACAATTGAAATAAATTAGATGCCAGTGGATTACCATTCGTATAAGGATTTACTGTACCTAGTTTCACTGCACTCGGATGGTTAAATTGCGAGAAATGGCCATGTGAATATTTATACTTCGCGTCGCCACCATGTTGGATTTGTGATCACCAGGTTATTTAAAGTCTTATAGGTGAACTTAAGTTCATAGCCCCTATGAAAATTAAAACATTCAGTATGATTGCTATAATAGACTCGTAGATATTCTGAGCCGTCAAAATATTTCGGATGGTCGCCATGTTGGATTGTTAAATGTATAGGCCATAGAGTCATGTACTATTAAAGGAAAATCATTCCGTAGGTTCATTATTCAAAGTTTCACTTCGATCGCATGACTACATCACAATAAATAAACACTTAATTTTAAAATTCGCACAGCCGCCATCTTGAGGTTATGTAAACAATTGAATTAAATTAGATACCAGTGCATTCCAATGTGTATAAATATTTCCTGGACCAGATTGCATTGCGTTTGGAACATTAAATCGCGAGAAAGGACTATTTAAAATTTTCAAATTCGCTTGGCCGCCATGTTTGTTTTGTAGTTAACCGGTTTTTGAAAGTCTTATAGATGGACATCCAGTAGTACCCTTTATCTCGTACAAAATGTCAGGGAGATACCGGTAATAGTTTCAGAGATATAGAATGCCAGTGAAATATTTCGCACATCTGCCATCTTGTGGTTATGTAAACAATTGAACGAAGTTAGATGTCGGTGCATTACAATTTATATAAACATATACTGTACTAGGTTTCATTGCGTTTGGTTGGTTAAATCGCGAGAAACGTCTATTTAAAAGTCGCAACTTCGCTTGGCCGCCATGTTGGTTTTGTAGTTACCAGGTTTTCAAAGGTCACATAAGTGAACTTATAGTAGTTCCCTTTATCACCACACAAAATGTCAGGGTAATGTCGCTAATAGTTTCGGAGATATTGAATGCTGGTGAAATATTTCGCACAGCCGCCATGTTGGATTGGTGAGTCGTAACAAAATTTTAAGGGCACGGTCGGGGTCGCCCGGAATAGTGCTATGACCTTACCGAGTTTCATTGAAATCGCTCCAGCCGTTTAGATTTTATTAGGGGGGGACACACACACGAATCACACACACACACACGCACACACACACAGACAAAAGGTGATCTCATAAGCCTATTTTTTTTCAAAATTGAAAATAGGCTAAAAAACAGATAACACACACTATTACAGTCATCACAATTAACACCGGTTATCAGACAGATTCGACACACACCCAAAGTACACGGGGCTACATGACCGCATTGATGCAGTCCTTTAACTTAAGAACCAACCAACCACAATTCATCCAATCGACATCATCCATTTCAAAAACACTCATTCTCTCTCTTCCCTTTAAGCACACACCTCCCCATCTCATTTCATCCACCACACTTCCCTATCAACCATTTCTATCATCACATAATAAAGATCCTCAACTCCACAAAAAAAAACTGACCTCATTTTATCAATGCATTGGTTGGTTCCTCAGTTTAGGGGCTGCGACAACGCGGTCATGTAGCCCCGTATACTTTGGGTGTGTGTAGAATTTATCTGATGAAAAAATGAAAATTCACAGCCTGCTTCCAGTCTCCGACCGGGTCAGGAATGGAATGAATGAAGCCCCCGTCTAGCGGCGAGGATATGAACTGTGCCGGCTGCCGAGGCCTCTGGGGCAATGATTAAATGAATGACAGATGAAATGAAATGATAGTGGAGAATGTTGCTGGAATGACATTTTTTGACAGGGAAAACCGGAGTACCCGGAGTAAAACCTGTCTGCCTCCGTTTTGTCCAGCACAGATCTCACATGGAGTGACCGGGATTTGAACCACGGACCCAGCGGTGAGAGGCCGGCGTGCTGCCGCCTAAGCCACGGAGGCTTGTCTGATAACCGGTGTTAATTTTGATGATTGTATTAGTGTGTGGTATCTGCTTTTAATTCAAGTAAGGACTGCAGACAGTAATTTCAAGTAGTTCCTACTTTTGCTACCAAATGTTACCGTCCACGACACCTAGCTTGCGGACTTGCTTACCAGATGGCATCGCAGTCAGCACCTGGCGGTGAATGTTGGAACTAATAGAGTATTATCAATTCTAACCTAGCTAATTTAGCTTCACACAAGTGTAGTTAGTAGAAAGGTTCTTTTACATGCCATAAATCTATGACATAGGATCGCCGGCTTTACTTCCTCTCCGAAGGAAGGCATACTGATGGATTTTTAACGCTCTTGAACCCGTGATCTTGGGCATAGAAACTCAGCATTCTACCAACTACGCCACCGAAGCCGCCTCAATTCGTCATCATCCATCTTCCCATCACAGCACAACAACGCATCTAACTTCGTACAATTGATACCATCCATTCAACAAAATAAATAAAACCTTCCTCAACTCCACAAATACAACTCGCCTCATTTCACCAAAATCGCTACCATCCCTCCATCTTCTCCATCACAATAAAATTGCATCTAGAACACAAAAACACAATCTCCAAAACTACACAACAAGAACTTAGCCAAGAGGTCAGCCCCAACACCCCCACCTTCCATTCACCTCCCCTCTCCTGGCCCAAGAGACGATGCGGTCATCTATAGGGGCCCGCCCACCCTTCATGTGTGGGAATAAAAAAACTTCTATTGTATACACAGTGGTCTACCAGCCCCTTATTATTTAGTTTTATCCCGATGGTCGATATTGCTTTGCGCTCTGCCTGTGTGACAGCAAGGAAAAGACTACCCTAAAGATTTCCGCGCCAGATATAAGGTGCGTTCAAAAAGAAACAAGTAAAGCCGGCGGTCCCATGTCATAGATTTATGGCATGTTAAAGAACCTTCCACTAATTGCACCTGTGTGAAGCTAAATTGGATAGGTTAAGAATGTAAACAACGCTCTTAGGTTTCTACGTTCGTTGCCAAGACCCGACTGCGGTGGCGTCTAGTAGCTAAGTTATGAACTTGGCCTAGTAGTCGTTGACGGTGGCGCTTGGCGGTAAAAGTAGGAACTATTTGAAAAATTCTAAGTTGCAATACTAAAATTAAAAAAACAAATAACACACACTAATACAGTCATCACAATTAACACCGGTTATCAGACAGATTCTACACACACCCAAAGTACACGGGACTACATGACCGCGTTGTCACAGCCCCTAAACTTAAGAACCAACCAACCAAAAAGAAACGAGCCGGAGGCTGGAATGTGCAAACCGGTGACGACATCGGCTAATCGTGGCGTATGTAACGAGGTGTGGTTCCGACCAGAGCGTGGAAGGTCACAGCCCGTCGTTAGAGGGCACGTGTGCACGTCACGTGACTATACAAAGCATGCATCAATCGTCCAACGCTGCCAGTCGCATTGCAAAGAGTGACATGCAGGCGTCAGCCGAAGAGCAAAGAGGTGTTGTTCGGTTTCTGACAACGGAAGGAGTAGGGGGAAGGGACATTTATCGCCGAATGTCACAAGTGTACGGCGAACACTGCATGTCCCTTGCAAGGGTCAAGGCGTGGCACAAGCGCTTCACGGAAGGACGGGTATCGTTAGCCGATAATGCCTGGTCTGGAGCACCCCCCCCCCCCCACCCCACCCCCCTCCCCTGCATTACCGATGACAACGTCCAGCTGGTTGATGCACTCATTACCCAGGACCGCCGAGTTGCAGTGAACGCCATAGCCGCCGTGGTCGCTCCACGACAATGCGCGACCTCATACGGCCAACACAGTCGCGACACTTCTACAGAAATTCAAATGGGAGGTTCTCGGCCACCCTCCATACAGTCCAGAACTCTCTCCCTGTGATTACGCCATGTTTGGTCTCCTGAAAAGGGCTCTACGGGGCCAACGATTCACCTCGGACGCCGACGTCCAGCTGTACGTTCGCAACTGGTACACATCGCAGCCCAGGGAATTTTATGAGACAGCCATTCACCGCCTCGTGTGACAGTGGGACAAGTGCCTCAACAGCCAGGGCCAATACTTCTAACATACAGGTGCTGGTTTCTGTTATTATGCCACCGGCTCGTTACTTTTTGAACGCACCTTATACTAAGGACCATTCTACTAACATGTGATTTATTGCTCGTCGAAAGAACACACATACACGTAATACGATCGAATTAATAGGTACGCTAGGTGATCTGTAATAGTAGAAAGTTAAATTAACACCATAAACCATGATTGAAGACTTTGACATGGACTTACACGTTTGAGCTGGGATGGCCACTGTAACTAGAACAAGTGAAGCACGCATTATCCACGTTGTAGTAGTGTCTGAATCGCTAAAGTTCCGACTGGACATTGTGGTTGAGAACGGCTAGAATGGTGCTTCGAATCCAGCCGTTGGCATACTATTTTGAACGACAGCCCGAGCTCTATTTTGGTGGGGAGGTAACATTAAGCCACACGTACAAAGTCACATTGCCACATTTATTAACTTACGATGTATTCCTGTGAAGAGTACGTTGAATTTTGCTGATTTTTAAAGAGAATACTGTTACGGCTGTGAGTTTGTGTCATCGCTCGCCGCATGAGTCACAACTGCCCCAGGGCTGGGCTGTAGCCTGCCTCCTGTATTGCGTGCGCCTTATGCAACAGGGCTACTAGGACAAAGGGATAGTCCAGAATATTCGTGACTGGACCAGCGATGGAAACCTCGAGAAGCCGTGAACCCTGGATGGATCTAGAAGCATTTATTGAGTCACCGGCCTGCTATATAAGTGCGACCTGTCAAGCAGTGGTTGTTGTTGTGTTTTACGAGCTAGTGTGAGCGATTATCCAGAGCGACAGATGTGTGGTGACTTGCGAAACCCCTAGTGGAGCGGGGAAGTGAGACTCCTACAGACGAACTGTGTCTTCAGCGAGTGTGTTTATTTCCAGTGCGACAGAAATGATTGTGCTACATTGTGAAACAGTGTGTAGTACGGTGACAGGCTGGGTGCAGCTATTTCCAGCTAGCGTACGGGACCGGACTCATTAGCGAAGAGGATTAACTGTGGTCTGTTGACAAGTGAAAGGGGAAGTGTTCTCGCCGTAAGGAAACTGGAGTAAGGTAATAATTGCTTGTATTTACTGATGAGTGCTGTATCCTTCTGGCCGCAATAAAGTTAATTATTTCTTTAAGCAGTAATTGGTGTTGTGCTTCCTACCCACCGTAATCCAGTTAACAAAGGTGCCACTAGGGGATGGCACGCAACAACTGGTGTCAGAAGTGGGATTACGAACTCAAGCACAACACCTGACGGTCCTGGTTTCAAAACCCGAGCAGGTCATTTTCTCTAATTTTCCTGTGAGTGCATGCCCTTTACAAGACAAACAACTAAAATGGAGGAGAAATTGGCAGCATTGCTAGAAAAGTTAAATGGCATGGAAACCAAGATGGAGGACGGCCAGAAGAATTTAACCAAGGACCTAACTGCCAAACTAGAAGACGGCCAGAAGAAGATGGAAGACGGTCAAAATAAGCTAGCGGAGGACCTGAAGAGGATAGAGGACGGCCAGAAGAAGATGGAAGACGGTCAGAATAAGTTGACACAGGTCCTGAAGAAATTAGAACTGGGTCTGCGTGAGGAAGTCACGGCAGTGGAAAAGAAGTTCGACGCCTTACAAGTGGAAGTTGCCGAGCTGCGCCAACGCCCGCTGATGGGGGTGGAGGAGAAATTCAACGCCTTGCAAGTGGAAGTTGCCGAGCTGTGCCAACGACCGCTGATGGGGTTGGAGGAGAAATTCAACGCCTTACAAGTGGAAGTTGCCGAGCTGTGCCAACGCCCGCTGATGGGGGTGGAGGAGAAATTCAACGCCTTACAAAAGGAAGTTGCCGAGCTGCGCCAACGCCCACTGAAGGGGGTGGAAGAGAAATTCAACGCTCTACGAGAGGAAGTTGCCGAGCTGTGCCAACGCCCGCCCACCGTTACACCGGGAATATCAGGAACGGGACATAGCAGAGTGACGCCCCCAACCTTCGACGGAAAGGTCCCGTGGAGCACCTACTTACGTCAGTTCGAGGCGGCTTGTTCCATAAATAACTGGAACAACACAGAAAAGGCTACAGCTCTCATCGTAGTGCTGAGAGGTGTCACCCTTAACGTCCTTCAGGCCATCCCGACTGGATCCCAGGACTACGCTTCCCTGATCGCCCATATGGAGTCCCGATATGGAGATAGCCATCTTCGGCAGGCCTATCAGATGCAGCTCCGGACCCGGGTACAGAAGAACGCGGAAACCCTGCAGGAGTTCGAGATGGACATCGCACGCCTCGTAAGGCTCGCCTACCCAACAGCGCTGGCCGACTTTCTGGAGCAGATAGCGACGCAGACTTTCACCGACGGGCTACGGGACTCGGACACTCAACAGGCGCTGCGTCTCGCGCGCAATAAGACCCTGGCAGATGCGCTGAGCCACGCACGTGAGTTCGAGACGGCAAAACAGGCATCTAGAATACACGCGCGGGTGCGTCAAGTGGACGTCGACGAACCAGCAAAAACCAACAAGACCAAGCCCCTGGCCGATGAACTGATGGAGGCGCTAGGCCGGTTCTTCAAGAGTCGCAGTACCACCAACAAAAACGTAGCCGAAGAACATCCGGAGAGGCGGCCCGGAAGAGGACTACTGACCTGCTGGACCTGCCGTAAGAGAGGCCACCTGAGCAAGGACTGCGGTGATCGCCGCCGCCAAGGGTTTCCGTCGGGACAGTCAGTCGTAGGGAAACCGCGTGGCCCAGGAAAGCAAGTATCAGCCAGCCTTGGGGGGCAAAGGTTGGCTTGTGACAGTCGTCAAGCCCTGGCAGTCCAAGCTCGTGTGACGCAGTTACGGAGGGATAATAGCAGCCTGATGGTCGACGGAGTCGTCAACGGAGAGAGCTGGCCCATGCTAATCGACACGGGAGCATCGAGGACCATCGTCAGTCCCACCGTGATCCCGAAGTGGAGAGTGCAACCCACACAAAGGAACTTCCAGCTAATAACCGCGACCGGAGAGACCACACCGGTACATGGCGAAGCATCACTGGAGTTCGTCATTGGTCGACGGGCGATAAAGCATCCAGTGCTTGTGGCTGACGTATCAAATGAAGTGATCATCGGACTGGACTTCCTGGACCAGAACAACATCATCTTGGATCTGAGTACCAACACTCTGCATTTCGGAGGTGAGGAACTTGCTTTGCAACCTGCGCACGAGTCCATCACCGCACGACGAGTAAGGTTGAGAGAAGACGTCATCGTTCCCGCCAGGACGGAGATCAGCGTTGCCGTAATTGTCGACGGAACTGCTGAGGGAGTGGCGGCTGTCATCGAGCCAAAATATGAGGACATCCAGACAAAAGGATTGCTAGTTGCCAAGACACTCATCAACACGACGTCTCGGCCATACGTCCGCCTGTCCAACCTGAACGACTACGACATTACGGTTCACCGGGACACCAACCTAGGAGTCTGCGAGCCCGTTACCTGGATTGCCCGCATCACAGATACGACAGACGGACACCTGCAGACGGACAACCGAAGAAGACGCACACTGCCAGAAGAACTACAGAAGCTGTACCAAGGATCCCAGGACCATTTAGACGAGGAACAATCACGCCAACTTCAGGACCTGCTACGCGAATTCCAGGATGTCTTCTCCGTGGGGAGCAGAGACTTCGGCAGGACAAGCTTGGTCCAGCACAGAATCGACGTTGGGGACAGCGCACCGATTAGGGCCCCATTCCGACGTGTCCCGCTCGCCAAGCAAGCCGAAGTCGACCGGATGGTAGAAGAGATGAAGGAGCAAGGGGTGGTCGAGCCATCACATAGTCCTTGGAGTTCTCCGGTCGTGCTTGTGAAGAAGAAGGACGGTTCCACCAGGTTCTGCGTGGACTACAGGCGGGTGAACAACGCCACGAAGAAGGACAGCTACCCTCTACCCCGGATCGACGACACGCTGGATACCATATCAGGGTCAAGGTGGTTCTCCACCTTGGATTTGAAGAGTGGCTACTGGCAGGTGGAAGTCCACCCTAAGGACCGCGAGAAAACGGCGTTCTCTGTGGGCAGCGGGCTCTGGCAGTTCACCGTCATGCCATTCGGTCTGTGCAACGCCCCTGCGACCTTCGAAAGGCTAATGGAGTCCATTCTGAGGGGACTACACAAGATGGCGGCCAGCAGGTGTGTAGCAGTTAGAGTGCTCCAACTTTTCCTCGTGTTCTACCTAGTAAAAAGCTCAGTGGGTGCCTCGAAAAAGATCCTCGATCATTCTTTAACAATTGAAGACTCGTGTGTGAACTCGGACCTGAAGGAACACCTCATGGTAGTTTGTAAACTCAATTTATCTTCTCTCACATGGTGTGGAAGCGAGGGGATGATAGTTACGGCAGCAGGCAGAGGGCGCCCAGCACTACGCGGGGTTGCCAGACCGCCCGCTACATTATTACATCTCGTGGTGCTGTCTGTGGCTCTCAGTGGAGATGTGGAGATGAACCCAGGACCGAATAAGGTGTGTATACTTTGTGATTCGAAGGGTCGTGTGAATCAGTTATTTGTGACATGTACATCTTGCCACTCTCAAGCGCACAGAACTTGTGCAAAAATCAGTGCTTCAAAACACAAAATAATCACCTCTGGGAAACAATCGTGGCTGTGTTGGAACTGTTCTTTACCTCAGTTCTCTAACTCATTTTTTAATACATCGACACAGAGTGCAAATAGTGTAGATAGTGACGTAACACCCTCGGATAGCAAAGCATTGTCCATTTTTTCCTTCAATGCTCGAAGTGTAACATGTCCCTCCAAACAACCGGACCTGCGTTCTTGTCTCACATCACTTAATCCGTCAATTGTGTGTTCAGGGGAGACATGGCTGAAAAAATCCACTAACGACCCAGAAATATTTCCGGTAACATACACCATGTTCCGCAAAGATCGAACCTGGACATCAGGGGGAGGGGTACTAATAGCCATGAAACCAGAGTTAAGGCCTGTTCGCCAACGGGAGCTTGAAACTGATGCTGAGGCTGTGGGTGGAATTCACGTGTGCGAACAATACATTTCTAATAGGCTCTGTATACCGTGCTCCAAATTCAACTCGGCACATCAATGATGAACTTTTGGAGTCCCTCCGTCGTGTACAATACATCCAGCACAAATACAAGGCCATTTACATAACAGGCGATTTTAATTTAGAAATAGACTGGCAAAACTCTCCTCCCACTCCCAAGGATCCCATTGCTAATGAATTCCTTACCGCATTCTACGATTTATTCCTTGACCAATTAATAACCGAAGCAACTCGAATCACACAAACTACACGCTCCACAATAGACCTATTCCTAACAAGCCTTCCTTCCTCCGTACAGAAAGCTGAAGTCATACCCGGTTTCAGTGATCACGCAGCCATCTTTACCACATTGCATTACAACAAACCACGCAGCAAGAGCACAGTGAGGACAGTATACAATTACAAAAAGGCAGACTGGAAATTGCTATCATCTTTATACCTCAAACACCTTCCCACCCCATGTATTCTGGACACCAGCGACATCAACTCAGTGTGGCACGCCTGGCGAAATTGTTTCTTTGAATGTGTGGATATAGCTATACCGAAAATAACCATTAGTGGGAAGAAAAATTCTCCATGGGTGACGAAGGAAGTCATTAAAATGATTAGGAAAAGGAACGTTTTATACAAGAAATGGAAAAGTTGCTCAACTGACATCATGTGGGAAAAATACAAGAACATCAGGAACCAAACAAAGAAATTAATTCGCGAAACATACGACAATTATATTCACAAAATAAGCAGCACCAGTGAAATGTGGAAATTTTTGTCCAGAAGACGCGGCACCGCTGCGCCAGCCTCATTTCACTGTAACGGTAAATTCCTCAGTGCACCCCAAGATATTGCAACAGCGTTCAGTGACAGTTTCAAGCAGAACTTTTCTAAGCCGGATATGACCACGAACCTGCTTCTGCCAAGGTCATCACTTCCACCCCTCCCACTCTCCAACCTGTACTTCACAACAACTGAGGTGATTCAGAGCCTACGGAAGATTAGACCACATGCGGCGACCGGCCCAGATGATGTTCCCGGACGGATCCTGCTGCAGTGTGCGGAAGCATTAGCGCCCTCTCTGAGTGCGTTATTCAACCTGTCTATCAACCAAGGTTCTGTGCCGTGTGGGTGGAAATGTGCTAACGTGGTGCCAATCTATAAGCAAGGTGACAGAGAAGATGTTGCAAATTACAGACCGGTGTGTCTAACATCTATAATTTGTAAATGTATGGAGCGGCTAGTAGCAAACAGTGTGCTGGAATTCCTACGGGAGAACAATCTGCTCGACCCAAATCAGCACGGTTTTCTTCCGGGTCGTTCTTGCACTACTCCATTGACAAAAGTCATTGATGAGTTTCAGTTCTACTTGAATCAGCCAGAAGTGAAACAAGTGGACTGTATTGCACTGGATTGGGCTAAGGTCTTCGATCAAGTGTCTCATGAAAGACTTTTGTTAAAGCTACAGCAGCTTAACATAAGGGGTAGCTTACTTGCATGGGTGAGGTCATTCCTAGAGGGTCGAACACAGTGTGTGGTGTACGGAGGAGCTCGATCGCAGGCTGCTCAAGTTACTTCTGGAGTGATTCAGGGCTCTGTGATCGGACCTCTTCTCTTCACTATATATGTGCTCGATCTTCCTGGCTGTGTCACCTCATCAATGTCACTATATGCAGATGACACCGTGCTATACAGGGGCATTAAATGTGAAGAAGATTCCCTCTGTCTTAAATCAGATCTGGACAACTTATCGCTGTGGTGTTCTGTGAATAATTTAAATATAAATGTACAAAAATGTAAATACATAAGAATAACCAGGTCACAAAAACCCATTGAGAATGAATACAAAATTATGAACAGTGTCATCCCACAGTGCACAAACTTAAAGCTATTAGGGGTAACAATCTCCGACACCCTGAATTGGAACATGCAAAGTGAAGAGGCAAGATGTAAGGCCACCAAAGTTCTGGGTTTCTTGTACAGAAACATGAGAGGTTGTAAACCTAGAGCCTTCAGGATGGCTTACACATGCATGGTCCGTCCGATATTAACGTACGGCTTACCTGCTTGGCATCCCACTACAGCGGAAAACATGAACAAGCTCCAGCGTGTACAGCGCCGCGCAGAAAGGCTAATAGCTCGTTATTCCCCTTCCCCTTTGTCAAAATTTCCATCTATAGAGGCAACAGCCAAACAAATTGATCTAATTTTTCTTAAAAAATCCCTTACAGGTTCCATTAATTTTGACCCTTTTTGCCGACTGTCATTGGCATACCGCTCAGTTCGGAGAGGACGAGGTGTAACCCTCGTTCCGCCCTTCGCACGTAGCAATGCTTACCTGACAGGTTTCTACGGCCGCTCTGCGCGGTTATGGAACGCGCTGCCAGGGGATGCCAAGATCTTGCCTCTTAGGAAATTCAAGCCGTACGTAAAAAAGTACATTGTATAAATAAACGTATGTATGAGTGATTGATTGTCTCGCTGAATGAATGAGTATCTGAATGGAATGAATGTATGTATCGCGTGATCGAGGTTATGAAAGTGCGTGCGTGAGAGAGTGAGTGAACAGGAAAATGTACTATGTCAATATTCTAAATATGTAAATACTGCAAATATCTTTGTAAAACTTGTAAATATTGTTAAAACAAATGTAGATGTAAGCTGTGCCTGTGAAGCATGAAATATGTATGTGGGGCTTGCCCTTTTTCACTAGGCCTTCCATACTTCGTGTACGATTTATGGTAAATAAATAATAATAATAATAATAATAATAAGACCTGCCTGGTCTACCTAGACGACGTCATCGTTCTGGGGAGGAGCTTCGAGGAGCACTACAGCAACCTGAAGGAGATCTTGTTGAAGCTACGGGCTGCACAGCTGATGTTGAGCCCCAAGAAGTGTCAGCTCTTCCAGAAGCGGGTCCAGTACCTTGGGCATATCGTCTCCGAGGAAGGGGTGCGCACCGACCCAGAGAAGACCGCAGCTGTGAGGGAGTGGCCAGTTCCGAAGGACAAGTCCCAACTACGAAGCTTCCTGGGACTCTGCACTTATTACCGTCGCTTCGTGAGAGGATTCGCCGACATCGCCAAACCTTTACATCGACTGACTGAGAAGGACCAACTCTTCACGTGGACAGCAGAATGCCACAGTGCCTTCGAACAACTCAAGCAGGCTCTGTGCACCGCGCCTATTCTGGTCTACCCCAGACCTGGAACAAGGTTCATCGTCGATACCGATGCCAGCGACTTTGGCATAGGGGGAATCCTGTCGCAAGTAGTGGACGGCGAGGAGAGAGTAGTGGCCTACTTCAGCAAGGCCTTGTCAAAGCCAGAAAGGAACTACTGCGTCACCAGGAAGGAGCTGCTCGCCATCGTGAAGACCATTGAACACTTCCACAAGTACCTGTACGGGCAAGAATTTCTCATCAGGACCGACCATGCATCCCTGCGGTGGCTCCTGAACTTCAAGCAGCCCGAGGGTCAACTCGCGCGGTGGTTAGAGAGGCTTCAACAGTACAACTTTGAGATTCAGCACAGGAAAGGCCAACTGCATTCTAACGCCGACGCCCTGTCACGAAGACCGTGCCCCGAAGACTGCACCTTCTGTGCCCGAAGGGAGGAGAACACCGGGATACTGTGCCGACGGACTACTGTGGAACTGCAAGGGAACTGGAGCCGCGAATCTTTCACGCGGGCACAAGCAGAAGATGATGACCTGGGACTGATAGCCGAATGGAAGAGGGCCTGTGTCCCCAGACCCGGGTGGAACATTGTGAGTGACTGCAGCCCGAAGTTTAAGTCCTACTGGGCACAGTGGGACTCGCTGATTGTAAGGGATGGCCTCATATGCCGTACCTGGGAGAGCACCGACGGGAAGACATCTCAGGAACAAGTCGTCGTTCCAAAGGCTATGACGGAGGAAGTCCTGAAGGAAGTTCATGGAGGATCATCTGGTGGACACCTAGGGATAAAGAAGACCCTGGAGAAGCTGAGAGAGCGGTTCTACTGGATCGGATGCCGAACAGACGTGGAGAACTACTGCGTGAGGTGCCACGATTGCGCAGCCAGCAAGGGCCCAGGACGAAGACGACGGGGTCCACTGAAGACCTACAACGTGGGCGGTCCCATGGAGAGAGTGGCCATCGATGTTGCTGGGCCATTCCCGTTAAGCGAGGCAGGGAACCGCTACATATTAGTCGTCAGCGACTACTTTACCAAATGGCCGGAGGCGTATGCGCTCCCTAACCAAGAAGCCGCGACGATTGCAGAGACCCTGGTGAAGGAATTCGTCAGCCGGTACGGAGTACCCCTGGAGCTGCACTCCGACCAAGGGAGGAACTTCGAGTCGCAGGTGTTCCAGAACCTATGCCAGCTGCTGGGAATCCGGAAGACAAGGACAACGCCGCTACACCCTCAGTCCGACGGGATGGTAGAGCGATTCAATCGCACCATCGAGAACCATCTCCGAATAGTCGTCAGCGAGCACCAGAGGGATTGGGACAAGCATCTTCCACTATTTCTCCTGGCCTACCGCGCCGCCGTGCATGAAGCCACCGGGTGCACACCAGCCCGGGCCATGTTTGGGAGGGAGCTCCGTCTACCTGTCGATCTTGCCTTCGGCCGACCTGGGAATGATCCGATCCCGGTAAGCCAGTATTGTCAAGAACTGGTCGACCAACTGGAGGACGTACACGCGTTCGCGAGGAGGAAACTGCGGATCGAGACCGACCGAATGAAGACCCGATACGACCAGCAGACGGATGCCGGCGGATTCCACGAGGACGACCTGGTCTGGCTCTTCAACCCATTACGGAAGAAAGACCTGTCACCCAAACTGGAGAAGTCCTGGGAAGGCCCGTACCGAGTCGTGAAACGGATCAACGATGTCGTCTACAGGATCCAACGGAGTCCGAGGGCGAAGATGAAGATCGTGCACCGAGATCGCCTGGCAGCCTACGGAGGGACACAGACGGACCAATGATTGATCGGGACGATCAGCCTTTTTAGGAAGGGGGTGGTGTTACGGCTGTGAGTTTGTGTCATCGCTCGCCACATGAGTCACAACTGCTCCAGGGCTGGGCTGTGGCCTGCCTCCTGTATTGCGTGCGCCTTATACAACAGGGCTACTAGGACAAAGGGATAGTCCAGAATATTCGTGACTGGACCAGCGATGGAAACCTCGAGAAGCCGTGAACCCTGGATGGATCTAGAAGCATTTATTGAGTCACCGGCCTGCTATATAAGTGCGACCTGTCAAGCAGTGGTTGTTGTGTTTTACGAGCTAGTGTGAGCGATTATCCTGAGCGACAGATGTGTGGTGACTTGCGAAACCCCTAGTGGAGCGGGGAAGTGAGACTCCTACAGACGAACTGTGTCTTCAGCGAGTGTGTTTATTTCCAGTGCGACAGAAATGATTGTGCTACATTGTGAAACAGTGTGTAGTACGGTGACAGGCTGGGTGCAGCTATTTCCAGCTAGCGTACGGGACTGGACTCATTAGCGAAGAGGATTAACTGTGGTCTGTTGACAAGTGAAAGGGGAAGTGTTCTCGGCGTAAGGAAACTGGAGTAAGGTAATAATTGCTTGTATTTACTGAAGAGTGCTGTATCCTTCTGGCCGCAATAAAGTTAATTATTTCTTTAAGCAGTAATTGGTGTTGTGCTTCCTACCCACCGTAATCCAGTTAACAAAGGTGCCACTAGGGGGTGGCACGCAACAATACGATCGAATCAGCAGGTTGTGCCACGTGACCTGCAATGGCAGAAAGTTACAAAATTCTGACATGGATATTAACATAACATATCGAAGTGTCGCTCTGGAGGTCCGGGTTCGATTCCCGGCTATGCCAAGAAATTTAATGCTGCTCTGGGGCTGGAACGGGGTACACTAAGCCTCGTGGGGCAAAACTGAGAAGGGGCGGGTTCGATTCCCACCTTAGCCACCCTGGAAGTGGTTTTCTGTAGTTTCCCTCTTCTACACCAGGCTAATGCCGGGACGGTTTCTAATTTAAGGCCACGGCCGCCTCCTTCCCAATTCTCACCGTAATTGCTAATGCACACATTAATACAGACACCGCTATAGCACAGGTTATCAGAGATCTTCTATACACACACACACACACAAGTACACGGATCTAAATGACTGCGATGTTCTAGCCCCTCAAATGAAACAACTACATATCGAAGGAGATTTTTATCGCTAGTGATCGCATCGAAGTATACATATTCCTGAGAATTTCTCTTGGTATTATTCTGTTATTGTCGACTCCGTAGCAGAGCGGTCAGCATGGTAAGCTGCCGCCCCGGAGGTCCTGGGTTCGATTCCCGGCTCTGCCACGAAATTTGAAAAGTGGTACGAGGACTGGAACGGGGTCTGCTCAGCCTCGGGTGGTCCAAATGAGTAGAGGGGGTTCGATTCCCCCCTCAGCCATCCTCAAAGTGGTTTTCCGTGGTTTCCCACTTCGTCTTCGGGCAAATGCCGGGATGGTACTGTACCGTATATTTTCAAAAGGTTATGCCCAGATACAGCAATGGAAACGACGAGAGACGCGATGCTGTTGAGCTCGTGAGCCAAGTCATGATCTATCACGCCGTTAATATGAAAAGTGTCATTCGGTTCGAGATCGGAAAATAACGAGCATTCCCGAGTGGATGGAATCTCAGATAGACCGATCAATAAACGTGTACGTGACGTCATGTCATATATCGATCCACGCTACAGGATCATCTTTATTGTTTTGAAGCGAATTAGAGTATTAGAAGGCTTTTCAAAGGACATAGAACGCAGATTACCATAGCAGAAAGCTATTTCATATGAGGAATATAATACAACAAGCGACGTGCAATAATAACATCTATAATGATCAAGCCTTAAGCGAGGTATTGACACATCGAGATATCGATGAAGGAAGACGGTAGTGGGGGTTGCTTGCTGCGGCGCTTGGCTGCAAGCAAGGCGATTTCACTTGGACGTGAACTGTTGTATTCAGAGTGTCATATGTGGTTACGCAACGTGGCTATCGGGCGAGATCGCAGGTGCAAGGCAGGCTGTGATTACTTCGCGTGTAGAAGGCTCGCATTTATACTTAGCGAAGCCGAACAGTTTTTTTTTTTTTTTTTGAAGTGCGTTAGAAACGTGGAGAGCATTTCGTGTCTCGACAAGCGGACGTATACGGTGCTCAGGTATTTATTAAAGCTACAAGTTTATGATGGATCGAGTTATTATCAGAACAGTTGTAAATGTATACTGCCATCTTGGTCAGGAGGAAATGTGTCGAAGCGGAACGTGGACTGACTGTATGTCTCTGTCCAGCGGTGTCCATTACCAAGGCAGCCATTTCGAAACCTTGTGAGGTTTTCATCACGAGTAACAGTAACCTGTGTGATTGTGCTGTTACATGCTTACTTCAGAACTTGTTAAGCTGTACATTATGCAGACACTAGAACGCATATTATCGTCTGAGATGTCAGCGGGGAAGTTTCATGTTGTAGTTATGACTTCCAGAATGGCAGGCTAATTTAATGGGGTAGCTTCATGAGAAATGCATAAGCGAGATGATTGCCAGCCATAAATGCATTCTCCTTGTTGGAGAGGGGAATATTTTTTTTCACCGCACTGCAGTGGTCGTTCGCGAGTGCGTTCATCAGCTGCGCCATGCAGGACAGTGCTTTTTCTCAGGCGGATGATAGTATTTCTGGCATGAAGGGAGTAGGCTCGTATGGTCGTCTGACCAGTATGCGTGTGCGCTGCAGACCCGGGTCCGATTCCCAGATCCAGAGAAGAAGAAGAATGTATTATCTGGTGATACCCTGGATTTTCATCAGATATTTAAAATATATCCCGCTTAAGACGCTTCAAGATGCAACAAAAGGTACTGGACCAGCAGACTCTATTAACGTAGCTTAGTGGAGGCACTTGTTAACAATTGCAATTGTCATTTCTTTTTTGTAGATTAAATGGGTATTCACAAGTTTAGGTTCGATGTTTCTGTCGAATCTGACTTGCTGTGTTCCCGGGATTTTGTATTCGCTTAACGAATTCATCCCTTGTGTATTATTAGTTTGGATTATTTAATCAGTAGAATCAGTAATTTCTTAGTAGTGCGTATTTTTATTTGCCGAGAAGAGAATTTAGGGGAAGATCTCCAATATTTTGTCTAAGCATAGTTTAATCGCGTTTGTTTCTCAGTGTTTGGAACACTGATTTATTTGAGGCCAGTGCATGTTTTCCATGTACTACTGTTCTGTTAGGAACTTCGCTTTCTCGCAGCGATTTGAATCTTGGAAAGTTTATCTTGGTGTTCGTTGCATTTATAATTTTTAATCCACCTGTAGGATTATTTTTATGGAAAGCAATTCGCTTTTGTGAGTGCAGATTTATTAGTGTATTTACTTAATGATTGTCATTGGATTAACCTGATTAGTTAACTTGCTTTCATGGTGTAAGTTTTATCCACTGATACTTCGAAGCCCACCGAAGTTGGAGGCTATCCTGATTCAGGAAAAGATCAGTTTTACCTTCTATTAGGTATTGATTTGAGATTAAATTAATTTAGGATGTCCTTTTGAGACATGTATTTTTCACAGTATTAACGTAAATAATTGCGTTGAATGCAATTGTGTGAGTGAGGTATAATATAGCAGTTTTGAACACAATTTACGAAGTTGATTAAATCATTTCAGGAAAGCTTGACTAGGAGTCAAGAGAAATGAACAAGTATTATTAATATACATTATCGGGAGGCAAGATAGGTTAATTTGCTAGTGGAATGTTTCAGTATCTCGACTTTGAACAACGTGCTTAAGGTTAGTGTGTGATTTAAGCATGTTTGTAGCTCTTGTGTGAATATTGAGATTAAAAATAATAGTAGCGTTGTGAAGGTTCGTATAACCTTGTTGTTGTTCTTGTGTTTTGGATGCACATCTGGGATGATGCATATTTGTGAGATTTCATGCTTGTTGAAGCATTAGGCCTATTTTAGATTGAGCCGGTAAGTGCTTTTTCAGCCGGTAAGTGCCAATCTGTTTGTGACTTCGAGTAGTCAACACCCGTGTTTGGTGTTACATTAATAAAGATGAGTTTTTCTGGTATTTTAATGTCTGTTAGAGACATTGGCGTCGTCATTCTTATGAAGCGATCCTACATGTTTTTTCTTCACCCAATCAAAGGTATCGCTTGGATAATCTGTTCGAGCTACTTAAGACATTTCCACAGCATATAATCGTTAAAACCTCTACAATTTTGTACAAGTTTAATTAAAATTTGAATCATGAACATAGTCGATAGATACACTATTTAGCTTAATTGCTTAATGAAACTTGATAACCCGATATATTGAATGTTAATTGCACATCACGATGCGAATGTTATGGCAAAGATCAGCTGTTTAGGCTGAAGCATGTAAATGTCTGAGGACATTTCTCTGTATATAGTACTATAAATACTTGTATATAATCTTGATATTGCTACACTTTTGGAATATCGTTTAAGACGATACACGTGTATAAATTTCGATAATTCTTCTTTATTCATCGTCTAATAGTTCATCCAGTCCTCCTAATAGCATTAGGAGATTGATGCCTGATTTCCTTAATACATAATGTGAGATATTAATTTTTGAATCACCCCAGCGTGATGGTGATAATCGTAATTCTTTTTGGAATCATGTAGGATTTTCTTACTACTGTTGTGTCTAGCTGTAATTTTGTTTTCTTGACGACAGGGTATTAATATTTTTATTTTTGTTCTCATGGAATAAATTGTTTTCCCAATTTTAAATCATGGTGTGATATTTTAACGGAGAGATTGGAGGTCGTTTTAAGATGGCCATCGCTTGGATTTTCTTTTTCCAGGGTTTTCCACCCTTGAGATAGTTCTTTCTAGAGTCGTTTTTCGTGTTCTTGAGCTAGTTTTTTCTTATTTGTTAGTTCGTTGTAGCCATGGTCATTCTTAAAACAGCCTGATAGGATGACTAGTACCCCATTCATTCCTCTACTTGGTGGTAGGACCTGGGAGGGTTTTTCGCCAGGCATTTTTCAGGTTCTACGATCCAGAGACCATCGAGGGATTTCACCAGGTATTGGTAAGTGTTTCGGGTACAGTACCTTCTTCAAGGACACGGTCGCCTCCTTCCCTCTTCCTTGCCTATCCATCGTCACCATCCATTACCTTCCCTCATGAGGCCCCTGTTCGCTTTGCCGGTGAGGCCGCCTGGGCGAGGTGCCAATCCCACCTCACCAGTTGTATCCCTTCCGATTAGATGTTCCCAGCTCTAGGACACTGCCCGCAGAGGCGGTAGTGGTGAGTTCCCTCGCTGAGTCCGTGGGTTCCACCAACCTGGAGGGTAAACGACTAAGAAGAGAATTGCCCCATCCTCACTAATTACGGTAACTGTGACCTCTTGTATCATATATGTCGTAAGACATTGGTAAAGCGGTCGTCACAGACGATAAAACGTAACGAAAACAAATTATAAAATTCTGCCCGCAACAAGTATCGAACACCAATCTTTCAATCCGCAGTCCAACGCGTTACCATTACAGCCACGGACACTTGCCACCGCCTACTCGATCGCATGCTCAGGCCACCTGAGCATCATGGGTTACAGAGGGATTTGACTTGGCACAGCGTAAGAATAAGGAATGGTTAAACCTGGTGTTACAGAGGGCCTTGACGCAACACATGGGGCGGTCTGAGTGAGTCTGAGCTTTCGTTTGAACCAAGGTGGTCAACATTTCGAACACTTGCTACCCTGAATATACAGATCATTTTGTCGTCGTCTAATCTGGCTACGTACCATCGGATAAAAACGGTCCTTTCCAGGACCAAATAAAAATCACTCGTTGGAACAGGTTGATACATACATCCACTATAAACGACATTAAGCACCAAAAAAAAAAAAAAAAAGAAACTAGCTCAGGGTTCGAACATGCTACCTAAGAGCTGACGTGACTTCAAAAATACTTGATTTAGCCACCTTAGCTACTGAGAGCCACTGCGTGGTGCTGGCACGTATTGAATCTATTCGTTGACACTTCCTGTCCAAACATAAGGTGGGGTTATTCGAAGCTGTGATCGTTTTAATCGTGCTTTATATTTGAGGTCATTGAAATAACACTGCCGCTAATGATTTCTACTATAGTCCCTAGCTTGAACTAAACGGTAAAGTTGTACTAAGGCCGTAAAGGAGCAGGTATTAATGCTTTTAGGATGACTTATGATATACGCGTTAGTTGAGTTGCCTTCCTCCAAAAAAAAAAAAAAAAAAAAATGGAGCTGGTGAACCACTCTGTATATCATTCTCCTGTAACATCACATTTCGAATTCTTTTCAACTGCGCAAACAGTCAAGGTTTACTTCCATAGAGCGCCACACTGCAGACAAAGACTTCCAAAAATGACTTCCTAACACCTAAATCTATATTCGATGTCAACAGATTCCTTCACTGTATAAATGATTTCCCTGCCTGTGCTAACCTACCTTTTATATCCTCTTTGCTTCTTCCATCACCGGTTATTTTGCTTCCCAAGTAACAGACGTCACCTACTTCCTTTAGCTGTCCATCGGCCAATTCGACATCCAAGGGGGTTTCTGATTTCTTTCGACTGCATTCCAATATTTTTGTTTTACATTTATTAATTTTCATCATGAATTCTTTCCTCAAGACGGAATCCATACCAAATCCTCTGGCATGTCGGCGGCTAAGATGACGATGTCATCAGCAAATCTCAGTGTTGAGATTCTTTCTCCTTGAATCTTTACTCCTACTTTGAAATGTTCTCCAATTCCCTTCATTCTTTACTCCTATAAATGTTTCTCTAATCTCCTTTATTCCTTGTCCAATGTACAGTAGGCCTATACAGAATGACTTTTTGCTCTCCTGGAAAATGTGATTGAGTGGAGAAGTGATATTTCTCAGTGGCGTAACAACGAGGGGTGATTAGGGGGACCAATCCACCCCCCGAGCCAAATAATTTCAAAAGAAAATAATTTGATGAAATTTTAATTTGAAAAAAGGAAGCCAAATCTCGGATTGTTGACAAACGATTGGATTACGTTCTTGTTATAATTCGAGAACATTAATATTTACTTTGTTTCGTATTAGGCCGCCCATTGAGAGGTGCAACGGGTAGGTTTGCTTTCATTGTCTTATTTTGCCCCCAGCACAAAGCAAAAAAAAAAAAAAAACACGTGACCAAAACAGAAAGAAAAATAAAAATTCCAAAGCAAAATCAAAAAACAAATACAAAAACAATAGCAAAAAACTAAAGCAAAAACAAAAACACGAAGCAAGAAGGAAAAATCAAAAGCAGAAAACAAATTCATAACGAATAACACAAAGCAAAAAGCAAATTTCAAGAACAAAAGCAGAAAACAAACTCATAACCAAAAACACAAAGCAAAAAGCAAATTTTAAATACAAAAAACAAAACAAAAAGGAACATTTCAAAAGTAAAAATCAAAAAAGCAATAGCGGAAAACGAAAACAAACACACGAAGCAAAAAGATTCAAAAGGAAAAGTGGAACACGAATTCAAATCCAAAAACACAAAACAAGAAGCAAAATTCAAAAACAAAAAGCAAAAGCAGGAAACAAACTCAAAAACACAAAGCAAAAAGGAAGACTCAAAAGCAAAAGTGGAAAACGAATTCATACCCAATATCACAAAACAAGAAGCAAAATTCAAAAGCAAAAATCAAAAAAGCAAAAGCAGAAAACAAACTCAAAACGAAAAACACAAAGCATATAGCAAAATTTAAAAGCAAAAACATAAACGAACACAAAACCAAAAACACAAAACAAAAAGGAAAATTTATAGGCAAAAGTGGAAAAGGAACTCAAATCCAAAAGCATAAAACAAAAAGCAAAATTCAAAAACAAAGGCTGAAAACAAACACAAAAACAATAACAAAAACGAAACAAAAAGCTGAAAACCAACACAAAAACAAAAACGCAAAGCAAAAAGTAAAATTCTAAAGCAATAGCAGGAAACAAAAAGAAAAAAAGTAGAAAACAACAAATACAACACCATAAACGCAATTAGTTAAGATTTGACTAGGCTTATCCCCCCAGAAGCAAATCCTAGTCACGCCACTGATAATTTGTGGGTGGCATTGTGTGGTTTTGCTGTCATTTGTAGAGCAATATTATAAGGTCTTGTATTTGATTGATTTTATTGACCAGGTCTGCTGTTGTTCGCTTGACGTGACGTCATTCCCCTCCCGTGTAGTTGGTTATTAAAAGGTAATTTTGCTCATATTTCCCTCCATTTTATAATATGTGTTGACCGATTGAAAGTTATGACCAACCGAGATGATTAGCGTGACTGGTGTGAGAGGGAATACAATTATTCTCTTTGTTCCTGTATATTGTAATACATCAGCCAATAATCCCTCGCTTGGAGAACAGCTGCGTGCTATTATTATTACATTTCTATGGAGAAGAGCGCACGAGAGCATTAATAACATTTTGTAATAATCCCGAGCTCTCTCCGGGATTAGGAGCTCTTATTTAATTCCATGAAACAATGCTCTGTCGACATTAATCTAGTTTGATTGCGATGCTTTGTGTTCCCAAGTCACAGCCATCTGGATCAATGAACACCAAACGTGCAGCAAAGATCTTATAACTTACGCCAGATCCGTCAGGCCATGGTGCGTAAACCAAAACCTTCTCAGACGTAAGCAATGTACTGCTGGTACGTTTAAAAGTCGAGAGCAATTCTTGAGCAGCAGAAATGCAGTATTTTATATCAATCTTCTTGAAATGGACCCAGTTTAGATTTTCCGTGTTTTATCAAACACGATAAATTATACTGTATAGGTTTACAAAACTTAATGTATTTACAAGTTTAAGTAACTCGTAACAAAAATCCACGCGAACTAGGATTCAAGGGTTTGTTGTGTCTTTAATAGCTGCAACAAGTACAGTAAGTTGAGTTGTGGAGCCTGTGACCTTCGTTGTGAGTAACTTATGTGCACATGAGTATAATTAGATCAAAGAAACTTGCAGTGAAAGTATTACTTAGTTATTGTTGTTTTAAGGGGCGGAACATAAATTAATAAGGTTACTGTATAGAAGAGATCTGCCGAATACACTCGCCACCGACTAACGGCTCATATCAATACCTTCTATGAAGACAAGTGATAAATGAATGCCAACGTTTATACAGGTTCAATGATCTAGACAAAACGACTGCCACACTCCCTTCCGGAAGTAAAACGAAGACCATAGAATATTGCCATTCGTGAATATCTTTCTATTCAATTATAAGAGTAATACATGCATACATCCATTGTCCGGCGCCATTCATAGCTTTTCATAACCTATCTGAAACCGGGTGAGTTAGCCGTGGTCGTTACGACATGGCTGCTGGCAGTCGCTCACATCCGGGAGGCGAGGAGGTTCAAATCCCACCGCCAACCTTGAAGATGGTCTTCTGTGGTTTCCCATCTTCCTTCCAGGCAAATGCCGGGGTTGGTCCCTAACTATAGGCCACAGCCGCTACCTTCCAACTCATTGTCCTTACATTCAGCACCCCATGGGTGTCCGCATAGAAGCAGCTACAAACTGGCGAGCCGAACAAGTCCTCGGACACTCCCGGCACTAGGAGCCATACGCTAAAAAAATAACCTATCTGAACACTTTGTATCCGTTAAGTAATTCCACATAATTAACAAGCAACCGCGCGTGAACATTCCTTATTTATAGAATGCAAATACATTTGCCATTGATAGCACAAATGTTTGTAGATATCCGTGTTGATAGATGAATTTAAAGTTTAAATTATACACCAATCAAATATATTATATAATGTACATGTTTCCACCTGAAATTAAGGTATTCTTCAGCTCAATTAAGATTGCAATCAATTATTAATATTATTATTATTATTATTATTATTAAAGAAACGCGCACAAGTTGTGCATTAAGCATACAAATCCATTTACAATACATTCATTTATATTTCACCTTGTTTCAGTCTTATGGTTCTAAGCAGATCTCGATTATTGACTTGGATAGTTTTTTGCATGTTCTAATGTGGTATCGATCACATGGACGATGCAGTTGTCGGCCGATAGAGCCGCAAAATGATTTGGGTTCACAAAGATTACAGTACATACACATGTTTCGTTCGGCTCGTGATTGTTCTTCACTCTGCACACTCTGTGGTGGTATCCAAAGAGTTCACGAAATGGCGCAGGTCTTGGTTGGTTTCCATCCATGATCTATCCACCATGGCCTCCGTTTCATATAAGTCACCCCATATCTCTTTTGACTTCTGTTTTCTTATTTCCACTTGTTTTTTTGCAATTTTTAGTAAAAGGTAGATTATATTTGGTCCTGAGATCTTCCATCAGAAAGGTTTCTCTTGCTAGGACATAGACGAGTCGTGTATTTGGATATTGCTAGGGCGGACTTCAGGAACCAAGCTTTCATTCCTAGTTTTCCCATGTTATTTCTATTCCATACGTTAGGATGGGTACAGGCCCCGGGCTATAAACGGGCATACTGGACATTTGCCCAGGGCGCCAAATCTTAGGGGGCGCCGAAATTTAGGTGACGCTGAACGCAGAACAAGGTGGACCCAACAATCCCAACTTTAAAAATCTTTAAAAAGTAGGATAAAATAACTATAATTTACGTGAATATAAAATAAAAGTAATATTAAATATCACATTCATTCGTAGTATTTATGTTTAATCGTGATTATAGTATAACTCTTTCAGACAGGAAACTAAATTCTCTATTGTTATTGTGTTGTGAAAAACACGTAACCCTTAGCACAGACTTTTCTGACATCATAAATAAATTTGCAAAGTTAAAAGCCATAGAAAAAACTTGTATTTGAAATGTTTCTGTGTATTGTACTTTTAAAAATGTAACTTTTGAATTTGTTATCTGGGTTTTAGTGTGATTAATGTATCAATAAATGGCTGCAAAATTGTATGAACGACTTACTTTTCTTATTATTTCCTGTGATACTATATTAGTAACGTAGTTGTTTGAAAAAAAAAACTATTATGCTATTTTTATAACACATAGCCTAAATGAGAAAAACGGCGCCAGTACACCATTTGCCCAGGGCGCCTATCACCTTAGCCCGGGGCCTGGATGGGAACGATTTTTGCATCGAATACTTTCATGGCAGTTTTTAGGGATAGTCTAGGTAGTGATGGTATGTCAAATATTGCCTTCGTGGCTGCTGATGTTCTTGTTTTAGTGTGAATCCTAAACGATCTTATGGTTGTCTGGAGGGTCATGCCCAGGTAAACAAGTCGTTCCGTGAAGAACTATACAGCCTATTTTCATATATCCTACTTATGTTAATTGCCTCTATCTACATACAAAATTTCAGTTTGATTGCTGTAATAGATTCGTAGATATTGAGAACCGACTAAATATTTCGGATGGTCGCCATGTTGGATTTTATATATTTAAGTCCTAGAGTTACTGTTACATGAAGATTATTGTGTACGTGTAGCCGTCAAACTTCAATCGCATGATTAGGACACAAGAAGTAACAACGAGATTTTAAAATTTTGCACAGCTGCCATCTTGTGGTTATGGAAACAATTGAAATAAATTAGATGCCAGTGGATTAACATTCGTGTAAGTATTTTCTGTACCAAGTTTCACTGCACTCGGATGATTAAATTGGGAGAAACGTCCATGTGAATATTTATATTTCGCGTCGCCGCCATGTTGGATCTGTAATCACCAGGTTATTTGAAGTCCTATAGGTGAACTTTAAACATGAACGTAAAAAAATCAGTTTGATTGCTATAATAGATTCGTAGATATTCAGAGCCGTCTAAATACTTCGGATGGTCGCCATGTTGGATTGCTAAATGTATAGGCCATAGATTCATATACCATTTAAGGAAAATTATTGCGTAGGTTCATTATTCAAACTTTCACTTCGATCGCATGATTACGACACAAGAAATAAAAACTTAATTTTAAAATTTGCACAGCCGCCATCTTGAGGTTATGTAAGCAATTGAACTAAATTAGATATCAGTGCATTACAATGTGTATAAACATTCCCTGTACCATATTTCATTGCGTTTGGAACATTAAATCGCGAGAAAGGTCTATTTAAAATTTTCAAATTCGCTTGGCCGCCATGTTAGTTTTGTAGTTAACTGGTTTTTGAAAGTCTTATAGATGAACTTCCAGTAGTGCCCTTTATCTCCGTACAAAATTTCAGGGTGATGCCGCTAATAGTTTCAGAGATATATAATGCCGGTGAAATATTTCGCACGTCCGCCATCTTGTGGTTATGTAAACAATGGAACGAAGTTAGATGTCGGTGCATTACAATGTGTGTAAATATATACTGTACCAAGTTTTATTGCGTTTGGTTGGTAAAATCGCGAGAAACATCTATTTAAAAGTCGCAAATTCGCGTGGCCGCCATTTTGGTTTTGTAGTTACCAGTTTTTCAAAAGTCACTTAGGTGAACTTCTAGTAGCTCCCTTTATCACCGTAAAAAAATCCAGGGTGATATCGGGAATAGTTTCGGAGATATTGAATGCGGGTGAAATAATTCGCACAGCCGCCATGTTGGATTTGTGAGACGTAACAAAATGTGAAGGGCCTGGTCGAGGTCATCCGGAATAGTGCTATGAACTTACCGAGTTTCATTGAAATCGCTCCAGCCGTTTAGACTTTATTAGGGACACACACACACACACACACACCTCTCTCTCACACACACACACACACGCACACACACACGGACAAAAGGTGATCTCATAAGCCTATTTTTTCAAAATTGAAAATAGGCTAAAAATACTATAGGTGTACTTAAGTCTAATGTATTTTGATGTGAAAAATGTTTATGAGATCAATTGTAATTAAAAGAATGAAACAATATAATAAAAATGGATATCTTTACAATATAATATTAATTGTAAATAGATAAAATACAATATATTGGGCTTTACATTAAATTTTGAAAATATCGTTAGAAAAATAAGAAATTTTGTAATAGTAAGTGTAAATAAAATATAGAAAATTAAATAATTTAATTTAATATAGAATTGTTGTTTTGTAAGAACATTATCACTATAAACTAGACCTTATAATTAAAATGTAATACAGTCTGTCTGCGTGGCTCAGCGGTAGCGTTCTCTTCTACTGTTCCCGAGGTTGCAGGATTGAATCCTGGCACAGTCAGCTGGCATTTGAGGGTGCGCAAATGCGAGGGAGCCGTGTCAGTAGATTTACTGGCACGTTAAAGATCCCCTCCGGCAAATTTTTTGCATCCCGGCGTCTCTAACAGTCGCAGTAGTTGAAAGGGACGCAAAACCAATACCATTATTATTATTATTATTATTATTATTATTATTATTATTATTATTATTATTATTATTAATATTATTATTATTATTTCACACATTCTTCGTGTGTGGCCCTTGGATGATAAAGAGAGAGTGTGTGGAAACTGAATTGGGAGAACTGATACCAGATAATATTATTTCTGTGATGTTACGGAACCAGCAATCATGGGATCAGGTAGCAGTGTATGTGGAGGATGTCCTCCGCCAGAAAAAGCAGGATCTGGAAGCGTACGAACGCCCTTAAGAAGAAATGAAGAAAGAAGAAGTCTGACAGGCTAAGTAAGCACGACATCACCCTGAAGTAATGCGAGAGCGGTTCCGGGGCGATGAACACATCGTGGGAAAAGGGAGGTGGTTTTTAGTGGGTAAGAATCCCACACCACTGTGGAGTGCGGACCCTTCACAAGTGTCTTTTGAAGATTTTCCACAGTCCCTCGTAATATATATATACAAGAGTTCAGAGAAGAAACAAGTGCAAGAATTGGCCTCCAGATGATGTCTGGAAATATACAAGAAAGGAAGGAAGGAAGGAAGGAAGCTTGTAGTTTAACGTGACCGTTAATGTCGCGATCATAAGCCACGGGACCTCAGTTTTACGTGGAATCCGAACCACAGGACATGGCATTTCACATCGAAAATCTCTCATGCATTGACCGGGAATCGAACCCGGCCCGCCTTGGTGAGAGGCATACAGCTTGACAAATGTACAAGAGAGATGGGACAAAATTAAAAAATAAATAACCGAAACAGGCGAGGCATGCTTTGGTAGAGAGGAAAGGGCGATTTACAAACCTTGGATTACTGAAGAGCTACTGGATTTAATAGAACTAAGAAAATACAAAGTAAGAATAAACCATGAGGAGTATGCGAGACTTCGAAACAAGATTAATAAAGAATCAAAGAGAGTAAGAGAAGAAATGAAAATCCACAGCCTGCTTCCAGTCTCCGACCGGGTCAGGAATGGAATGAATGAAGCCCCCATCTAGCGGCGAGGATATGAACTGTACCGGCTGTCGAGGCCTGACGCACTCCTCTGGGGCAATGTTTAAATGAATGACAGATGAAATGAAATGACAGTGGAGAGTGTTGTTGGAATGAAATTGTGACAGGGAAAACCGGAGTACCCGGAGAAAAACCTGTCTGCCTCCGTTTTGTCCAGCACAGATCTCACATGGAGTGACCGGGATTTGAACCACGGACCCAGCGGCGAGAGGCCGGCGTGCTGCCGCCTAAGCCACGGAGGCTCTAGTAAGAGAAGAATGGTATGAAAAGAAGTGCAAAGACATAGGCTAGACGAGCATATGGTGAAAAGTAATAGCGAGCATACGCCGAGATACGGAAACAGTTTGGAACATAAAGAAACATGATGAACATCATACGGAGCAAGAATGGCGAAGCCCTAACGGAAGATGTGAGGTAACGTTACGATGGAAGGAGTACACAGAAGAACTGCATGAGGGAGTTCTACATGCAAATGTCCTTGAAAGTGAAGACCAGGTGGATGCTGAAGAATTAGGACCACAAATTTTAAGAGAGCAATTTGATAGAGCCCTCAAAGAGTTAAGACACATAAAGGCTCCAGGACCAGATGGGATCCCTGCAGAGATTCTACAGGCCCTCGGAGATAAAGCGACAATCTATACAATCTAATAAATGAAATATATGTAACTAACGGACCCGTGCGAGAAATCTCGCATGTTCATAAACCACACTTTCCCCAATAGGTTTATAATGAGAGACTTAAGGGGATAGGGTGTTATGTTCTTATTTCAACCAAATGATTATAGAACACTATTTACATTTCAGTTAGAACTCAAAGTTCAACGTTCCCTAACTTGAAGGCAATCACTGAAAATTGGATCATCATAACACTCACCGGTTATTCGATATTTATGAAATTATACGATTTGAGTACTCTTTCCTCGAATTTACTGTTTCTGAATTCCATGCAAAGTGGTAAAAGAAAGACCTCAGAATGTTAATATGACATGAAACAGGCGTCACAGCGGCCAAAATGTGAAGTGGACAACAAGTATAGAGCGTATTTTCCTACAGCAACAATATCTACAAATCGCACACTTCGTACATTTTTAAAGAAATTATAGATATTTATGAAATTAGAGTGTAATTCTTCACTGCTAATGTCTATTCTCTTTCATTTGAATTCTCATTTGTCACGATCAGTCGCTTGTGAGCGCCACACGAGGGATCTATACTACTGAAATAATATATATGATAAGAGAAATGCCAAAGGACTTTGAGGAAACTATTCTTATTCCCATACCAAAGAAGCACAGAGCACAAAGGTGCGAAGGTTATAGAACTTTGGGCCTTCTCTCCCATGCCTCGAAATTTATAACAAGAATCATCCATCATCGGATCGAGAGAAAAGTAGAAGATAATATTTCAGAAGAACAGTTTGGATTTAGGAAGGGAAGAGGTACACGAGAAGCCTTCCTACGTCGCAGAATAATTATTGAAAAATCACTGGAAATCGACAAACTTGTTGTAATTGCTTTCATCGATTTAGAGAAAGCTTTTGATACTGTAAATTAAAATGTGCTGTTTGAAACCCTAAGAAAACTGAAGATAGACTGCAGGGACAGAAGAATACTCGATCAAATTTTCAAGAACCAGACAACATTAATTGGCAAGGAAAGGGTGGAGGCAAGAATTGGGAAGGGAGTAAGTCAAGGATGTGGACTATCACCACTGTTATTTAAGAAGCCATTCAAGAATTCTTACCTACCAACAGTCATGGCATAAAAGTTAATGGCAAGCTGTACATACGATTTGCAGATGATATAGCCCTGATTACTAAAATGAGAGAGATATGGAAAATGCTCTGAATCACATAAACTAATTATTGCAAGAGAAGTGTGGTATGCGGATAGATAAGAAATTTAAAGTAATGGTATGCACTAGGGATGGCGACCAAATAGTCAATGTTCTAATGGATGGTGAAAAACTAGCCCAAGTAAAGGATTTCAAATATCTGGGGAGCTTGATCACATCAAATGGAAAGTGTACGAGAGAAGTGAATGCTCGAATCGTACAGGCAAATGAAGCCTTCTCAAAAAAGATGTCTTTACTAACATCTAAGACTGTTAACTTAGAGGTGCGAAAACTCTTCATGAAAAGTTTTGTATGGAGTATTGCAATGGCTGGGCAGCGGTCGCTTAGTAGGCCTAGGCCCTTCATGGGCTGTCGTGCCAGGGGTTATTATTGCAAGTTATAGCTCTGTAACATGGACTCTGCGACAAGCAGATGTATCAAAACTTACGGGATTCGAGATGTGGTGCTGGCGACGACTACTAAAGATACCTTGGACTGAACAAGTCACGAATGAGAATGTTCTCAAAAGAGCAAAGGAGACACTACCTTGGTTGAATCCTTAAACAGAAGAAGGAATAGTTTTGTTGGCCATTTGATTCGTCATTCTGACTGTTGCACCACACTCTTCGAAGGGAAGCTGGAAGGAAACAGGAGTCGAGGAAGACCAAGGACTCAATTTATAGACAGCATTAAAAGCAAGCACAGTTAATGCCATTTGAAACTCCAGGCCAGAGAAAGAAGACGTTTTGGAAGACGTGCATGTTACCCACCAACCTAGCGGTTGAGGAGGAGGAGAAGTAGAAGATTATTATTATTATTATTATTATTATTATTATAAGATGTAAATAAATTGATATCCTTACAAAAGGCACTTTATTTAAAATAAGGAAATTAAATTATTGCATCGTGTTGCGTATTTTAAATAATTTAAAACTAAGTGTTTTCTTCACAGTGTAGACATTATTCTACATGTTGGTCTCTCGCGGCTGCAAGGGCAACTAACTCCTATGCGTGCATGTGCGCCCTGCTGCCGGTCGTTTCAAAATCGTGACGAGAAAAATCAATGGTAAAGTGTCCATACTGATTGATTTAGTATCCAGGGAGTTGAGCCGTCACACCCTCCTAGATCAATGAACAAAGATCGTATAAATTACGCCAGATTGCTCACTCAACCCAAGGCTTAGGGGTAGATGACCTCGTAGTTCCGCCCTTAAAACAACAATAACTAACTTTAGTAGCCTTGCACTCAACCCTTGTATACATGAAGCCGATCTAGCAAGCATATTGCATGGAAATAAGAAGCGTATTGTTGTTGTACCATTACTCTTTACAACCTTAGTTTTTGTTGTTTTAAGATAGATAATGCCTTTATTGGGGGTGAAGTTAGGGCTCAAGGCCCTCTCTTACACTTAACCACTAGAAGAGTATACATCTACATGACTTATAATTACGAATATCAATAGCACAAATAATATTAATAGCAATAAGAATAGTGATAATATGAATAATGGTAGAATCATTAATTTCAAAAATACACAAAGTAAAGTACCCTTAAATGACGTAACTACAGTAATCCGATCATTCATCTCATTCATTCATTGGTTCATTCAACATTTATCCAGGAAGTCAGCGGGATCCACCCAGCAAATACTCGCATGAACGAGCGGTTGTAAACAGCAGTACGGTTTATAGGTATGGCAAGAGAGGAGCCAGATCTCGTATTGTGGTCATGATAGGACGAGAGGTAAGAAAACGGTGAAACAAGATAGTTAGGGGTATTAGTGGAAAGTATTTTGTGCAGTAGTGATAACATGTGGAGTTCACGACGCTGGTGCACTCGAAGCCACGACAGCTCCTTATAACAGGGTGATATGTAATCATTAGGGCTCGGATTCGAGCATATTTGCATATTTTTTTCCTGAATAGTACACATTGAAAGAAGCCTTTCGGTGATATTTTCACCTCTCTGGGACCAACAGAATTGAAATTTATCGAGCATATAAATGCATAAAACCGCGGTTTTCAGAATAGAAGCATATACATGCATATTCTTGTGGTTTTCGTCTAAATAGTTTGTTTTTCTTCGAATTCTCCCCCGAATTCGGGCCCTGACAATCCTTAAGGTTCGAAAACAGAAATAATTATTGAAAAGCCTATCGGGTGCGAATAATAGATCCTTTAGGTTTTTAACCTTTAGTAAGGTCGTTCTCGTCATTGAAACTTTTATTGACTGATTTAAGAAAATCATTCAAAACTGAAAACATAGAAAATTTCTTGTTGTACAGACCAATGCAGATATACTTCATTGACTCACCTAATTCTGAACATTTTGTAAATGAACTTTTAAACTGTATCTTTTATAAGAGCACTTCTCTTATATATACTTGTAAAACTTGAATGCGAGTATATTGCAGTGTATCATGCATACAATTAGAAAATAAAGCTCGTATTTGAAGGTGTGTTATTGTTTTTTTTTTCGTTTCACTTTCCTTTCTATAGTTTTTAACGGTGTTTTTCGAGCATATTCTGCATATTGTTACGTGCCACCCCCCTAGTGGCACTTTTTGTTAACTGGATTACGGTGGGTTGAAGCACAACACAGATTGTTCCTTTAAATTAAATAATTAACTTTATTGCGGCCAGAAAGATACAGCACTCATCAGTAAATACAAGCAATTATTACCTTACTCCAGTTTCCTCCTCGGCGAGAACACTTCCCCTTTCACTTGTCAGTAAGCCGCAGAAGTTAATCCCTCGTAATGAGGTGGCCCCGTGCGTTGGCTGGAAATATCTGCACTCAGCCTGTCACCGTACTACACACTGTTTCACAATGCACCACAATCACTTATGTCGCACTCGAAAAACACACTCGTTCAAGACACAGTTCCTCTGTAGGCTTCTCACTTCCTCGCTGTCAAGAAAATCAGCTTCACTAGGGGTTTCGCAAGTCACCACACTTCTGTCGCTCAGGATAAACGCTCGCACTAGCTCATAAAAACACAACAACCACTGCTGCTTGACAGGTCGCTCTTATATAGCAGGCCGGTGACTCAATAAATGCTTCTAGACCCATCCAGGGTTCACGGCTTCTCGAGGTTTCCATCGCTGGCTCAGTCACGAATATTCTGGACCATCCCTTTGTCCTAGTAGTCCTGTTGCATAAGGCGCACGCAATACACTGAGGCCGAGCAGCCCAGCCCTGGGGCAGTTGTGACTCATGAAGCGAGCGATGAAACGAACTCACAGCCGTAACAATATTTAACCGCATATAATGGGGGTTTCGAGCATATATATCGAGCATATAATGGGTTTATAATGGTTTTTTCGAGCATATAATGTGTTTTTTTCGAGCATATCTATCGAGCATATAATGGGTTTATAATGGTTTTTTCGAGCATATAATGTGTTTTTTTTTCGAGCATATCTATCGCATATCATCGCTGGCTCAGTCACGAATATTCTGGACCATCCCTTTGTCCTAGTAGTCCTGTTGCATAAGGCGCACGCAATACACTGAGGCCGAGCAGCCCAGCCCTGGGGCAGTTGTGACTCATGAAGCGAGCGATGAAACGAACTCACAGCCGTAACAATATTTAACCGCATATAATGGGGGTTTCGAGCATATATATCGAGCATATAATGGGTTTATAATGGTTTTTTCGAGCATATAATGTGTTTTTTCTTCGAGCATATCTATCGAGCATATAATGGGTTTATAATGGTTTTTTCGAGCATATAATGTGTTTTTTTTTCGAGCATATCTATCGAGCATAAAACACATGGTTTTCGAGCATATCTGGAGATTTTATCGAGCATATCGATCCGAGCCCTAATGATCATCATATCGCAGACCAAAGATATATCTTACACAGTTGTTGAGGCACCGGTCCAGTTTCTTGTTACTGTCGCAGGTTATTTCAGTCAACACAGTGTCACAGTAGTCATATATAGGTAGTATCTGAGAGCGAGTTAGTTGTATTTAAGTCGAACAGAGAATACATTACCGAACCGTTTCAGAGGATATAAGCATTTATGCACTTTATTACATGTGTTTATTACCTGTTTAGTCCAATTTAAGGTCTCGGTCATAATAATTCCTAAGTTTGTCACTGAAGTAGAGTAGGGTATGATTTTATTGTTTAAAATTATTGGCGAGATGTCACGTTGATTGAGGGAATATAAGTTTTTACTGGTACCGATAATAATCACTAGAGTTTTATTTGGGTTTATTAATAAACTGTTTTTATAAGCATTGTCACTAAGCTGTTGTAGGTCAGAATTTATTTTAATAATTTAAGGGGTGGAACTACGAGGTCATCTGCCCCCTTTGCAACCTTCCTCATAGATAACCGTGCAACCATGGAACAGCAACAGTAGGAAGTGAAGCTTCGACGTTTTTTAGCCTACTTTTCACATTTTGCAAAAATGAGGAAAATGTAGACTTATGTGGTCGGGCAAATGTGTGTCTGTCTGTCTGTCTGTCCGACTGTGTGTGTGTGTCCCCCTATCAACTCCTAAACGGCTGCAGCAATCGAAACAAAATTTGGTAGGAGTAAAGATCAATACCTGAATATCTCACGGCCATATTTGAAAATGATGTCAGTGCTACCAACTGCTGAAAAATCGCAATTGAAATTTGAGCTCCATGTTGGATATTTTGGAAGGTATGATTGAGAGCTATTTCAAAATTGGCACACGTATAGATAATAATATTGCAGTTTAATTTCCAGGAGGCCATACATGGCAGTGTTGCCAAAATGATTATAAGCCTGCTGAGAGGTCCAAAGTTTAAATGCATATACCTTCTACACTATCAATTGGATTTCAACCAAATTTCGTATGTGCTATGTGTACATAAACAGATATGACTGAGCGTATTCTTAAGAGCCACCAGGGCTTCCAACTGTTAATAAATGCTCTCAATTTTTTAATCAAAATACCCATATATCAGAAAGTATTCAAGCCGACAGCTTTAAACTATGCACACGTATAGTACCTGACATTCTATATTAATTTGGAGTGACTTATATACGTCAGTGCTACCAACATGATTCTAAGCCTGCTGAGAGGTCCAACTTTAAATGCATGTAACTTCTATACTATCATTTGGATTTCAACCAAATTTCGTGTGTGCTATGTGTACCATAACATATATGACTATGCCGATTCTTAAGAGTAACCAGGGCTGCCAACTGTTAATAAATAATGTCTCTATTTTTGTTACCCTAATATCAATATATCAGAAAGTAAGCAAGCCAATAGCTCTAACTTTGCACACGTATAGTACCTGGCATTCTAGATTAATCTGGGGTAACTAATATACGCCAGTGCTGCTAACATGATTCTAAGCCTGCTGATAGGTCCAATTTTAAAATGCATGATACTTCTATACTAACTAATGGATTTCATTCAAAATTGACACAACAATAGATCATATTATTTCAGATTATTTCTGACCAATAGATGTATGTCATTGTTGCCAACATGATTATACGTGCGCTGTTAGATCCAATGTTTAACTGCATGTAACGTCCATGCTATCCATTGTACTTCAACCAAATTTTGTATTGTGTACCTTAAGATATGGAACTAAGAATATATTCTGTCACCATGGCTGCCAACTGTAGTTCGATATTACCAACTTAAAATAGGAATCTCTGTTTCGCGGGCTTATAGGTCGTGTTCCAAGGACATTTTGTCGTCCTGACGTTTCGCTGAATACTGCGTTCAGCATGTTCACAGGTTACATAAAGCGAGGTAAAACAAGTAAACAGAAGATATATAAATAGTCAACAACCCACACATAGAGGCTACCATAGCAACGGCGTACCACATAAAAGTAATGCATTAAGGACAGGGCTGCTCGTCTGTTGCATCTTCTCGTCTACGACGGTCAATAAGGGCAGGCTTGAGGGGATTAAGGACTGGAAGCCAAGCTCTGTTCACACGTTCTGCTTCCTCCTTAAGATTGAAGCTGTTAGTATGCTTCAGGATTTCAATGGCCTCCCTTTGTAGCCTGGCATGATAAGACACCGTGGTGGACAGAACTTCGGTGTCTCCATATCTTATATCGTGACCTGCAAGTAGCGAGTGTGCTGCTACAGTGGATTTATCTGTTTGTCCCAGCCGGCTGTGTCGTTCGTGCTCCTTGAGGCGAGTGGCAATACTTCTTTTCGTTGTTCCAATATATACTTGGCCACAATCACACGGGATTTTATAAACCCCTGCCGCGGTATGAGGATGTCGCTTATCTTTAGCGGACCTAAACATGTCCTTAATTTTTCGTGTAGGCCTGTATATGGTCTTTATATCATGGGACTCGAGTAGCCTCCCTATTCTGTCCGTGACCTTTTTTATATATGGAAGAAAAGCTCTAGCCAGGGGCTGCTTGTCTCCAATTACCCTTCCATATATAAAAAAAGGTCACGGACAGAATAGGGAGGCTACTCGAGTCCCATGATATAAAGACCATATACAGGCCTACACGAAAAATTAAGGACATGTTTAGGTCCGCTAAAGATAAGCGACATCCTCATACCGCGGCAGGGGTTTATAAAATCCCGTGTGATTGTGGCCAAGTATATATTGGAACAACGAAAAGAAGTATTGCCACTCGCCTCAAGGAGCACGAACGACACAGCCGGCTGGGACAAACAGATAAATCCACTGTAGCAGCACACTCGCTACTTGCAGGTCACGATATAAGATATGGAGACACCGAAGTTCTGTCCACCACGGTGTCTTATCATGCCAGGCTACAAAGGGAAGCCATTGAAATCCTGAAGCATACTAACAGCTTCAAACTTAAGGAGGAGGCAGAACGTGTGAACAGAGCTTGGCTTCCAGTCCTTAATCCCCTCAAGCCTGCCCTTATTGACCGTCGTAGACGAGAAGATGCAACAGACGAGCAGCCCTGTCCTTGATGCATTACTTTTATGTGGTAAGCCGTTGCTATGGTAGCCTCTATGTGTGGGTTGTTGACTATTTATATATCTTCTGTTTACTTGTTTTACCTCGCTTTATGTAACCTGTGAACATGCTGAACGCAGTATTCAGCGAAACGTCAGGACGACAAAATGTCCTTGGAACACGACCTATAAGCCCGCGAAACAGAGATTCCTATTTCAACGCCGGTCGTGAAAGTCTACATTTTTACTTACCAACTTAATTTCGTCATTATTCTAGATAGATACATATAGGCTAGATTAGGCTCTATGAATCTTAAATTTTAAGAAAAGTAGGCTCTTTAGTTCGTCACGGAACTTCTTGTTATTACATGGAATGCGCACAAAGGTGCATACATAAAGATTTACATCCTATGTACAATGTTTGATACATTTAGATCTAGTCTTCGCTATAGTCAATGATTCACTTAGTCCTCTTATGACATTTAGTTAGGTGGTATTTTTCACAATTTTCATTGCATAGTACGCATACACTTGCATTGTTTGGTTCGTGAAATTTGTCATTTCTACATATCTTGTGGTGAGAGCCGTGCACTGAAAGTCTGGTTAGCACCCATCGCAGTTCTTGGTTCGCTTTTGCCCATTTCCTGTCGATCATGGCGTCCGTAGCGTAAAATGCTTCGGGTATTTATTTTGTTTTTTTGTTTCCTTAGCTCTATTAATTGAGATACTTGCTTGGTGTGAGGTAGGAGCAGCTTGAGTTGCAGGTCCTCTATGTAGAACGGTTCCCTTGCCAGTTCATATACCAGTCTGGACTTCAAATATCTAGATTTGATTTTCCCAAGGGTGGTAAGGTCCGTTTGGGTTAGTCTTTCCCATATTAGTTCAATGCCGTATGTTATAACTGGAGATATTTTGGCATTAAATAGCGTAATGGCTGTTTGTAGAGAGAGTTTGGTGATGTTTTTGATTTCATACATTCCTCTGATGCCGGCAGCAGCTCTTTCTTGTATATGGACCCTGAATGAGTTGCATGTGGTCTGGAGTGTCATCCCTAAGTATTTAAAGGTATTAACTTTTTTGATGTCGTTATCTCCGAGTTTTACCTCGTCATTTGTTGCTAGTTTTCCTCCTTTCCGAAATACAATGTGGACCATCTTACTGTGGTTAATGAACATTTCGTTTTCTTGCGCCCAAGTTTGGGGAGCATTCAGGGTGTCTTGTAGTTCCGATATGTCAGATGAACCCAGGGCCATATCATCTGCGTACATACATAATGACACGTGTTTGGTGTTTTCAATTATTTTAGTGATATCTGCTGTGGCGATGTTGAACAGTGTAGGGCTCATTGGGTCCACCTGTATACGCCGTTCGACGTTTTGACGGTGCGACGACACATTTCCATAAAGTAACAAAGCAGCGTGTGTGTGTACTTTGTGTGGCGAAGGATGTGAACGCTATCACATCAACTGATGCAAAAATAGGACAAAATCAGTTTTAGAGTTTAGCAAAGATCTGTAGACTAACGAACCAACAGGAATTGTATTTTGGTCCATTCGGCTGCAATTAAATTTATTATAGACGGCAGCACATGCGTTTGACTGAGGCGATGTCTATGAGTAGGACGCTGTTATTGCCAACAGATGGAGATTGACCCTAATATGGTACTTTTGTGAATACAGAAATATTTGATGATGGGTTTACGTAGCAATGAGGATTACATGCTCATAAATTACAAATATAATATTACGGTATTATATTCGTTCAGTTCTTATTAGTGCATCTGTAATTAATTAATTAATTAATTTTAATTGCGCCTAAATGGATAATTAACATATTTAAGAAGAGCAAATACTGTCGAAAAATGTGATAATTTGATAAATGACGTATCATAATGTAAAATATTTACACTCCCGTTACAATCAGATTTTCTACTAACAAATAGGCATTAATGGTAAGTTTTGTGCAGTTAATGTCAACTTTTGCTACACTTTAAACATAAAAACCTATGTAAAATATATTCTACCTATTAAATACCTAGAAGAATTGCTGAGTTTTAATTCACCGGCCGTGAAAGCCAATATACCATCTTTTTGGAAGCCTTCATAGGGAGATTAAGGCTGCTTGAGCTTTTAGTTCTCGCAGTCAAGTGGTACAGTTGCACCTAATATAAAGGGAGGTGGCGCGCAGTTCGTCACTCCCGTGGGGGTCCGAGCGGGGACACCAATAGCCCGCCGATGAGCCAGCTTGGTGTCCTAGGCGAAACCCCACACAAGACACGGCACAAACCTAGAAGAATCGCTGAGTTTTGATTCACCGGCCGTGAAAGCCAATATACCATCTTTTTGGAAGCCTTCATAGGGAGGTTAAGGCTGCTTGAGCTTTTAGTTCTCGCAGTCAAGTGGTACAGTTGCACCTAATATAAAGGGAGGTGGCGCGCAGTTCGTCACTCCTGTGGGGGTCCGGGCGGGGACACCAAGAGCCCGCCGATGAGCCAGCTTGGTGTCCTAGGTGAAACCCCACACAAGACACGGCACAAACCTAGAAGAATTGCTGAGTTTTAATTCACCGGCCGTGAAAGCCAATATACCATCTTTTTGGAAGCCTTCATAGGGAGGTTAAGGCTGCTTGAGCTTTTAGTTCTCGCAGTCAAGGAGTGCAGTTGCACTCTATATAAAGGGAGGTAGCGCGCAGTTCGTTACTCCTGTGGGGGTCCGGGCGGGGACACCAAGAGCCCGCCGATGAGCCAGCTTGGTGTCCTAGGCGAAACCCCACACAAGACACGGCACAAACCTAGAAGAATTGCTGAGTTTTAATTCACCGGCCGTGAAAGCCAATATACCATCTTTTTGGAAGCCTTCATAGGGAGGTTAAGGCTGCTTGAGCTTTTAGTTCTCGCAGTCAAGTGGTGCAGTTGCACCTAATATAAAGGGAGGTGGCACGCAGTTCGTCACTCCTGTGGGTGTCCGGGCGGGGACACCAAGAGCCCGCCGACGAGCCAGCTTGGTGTCCTAGGCGAAACCCCACACAAGACACGGCACAAACCTAGAAGAATTGCTGAGTTTTACTCAGTTCGGTCTTCGGAATTTTCTATATTGATTACTTGCAAGTCTCTCTGTACCTCTTTAAGCCATTCTGTGCCACATTTACTCTGTGTTATGATACCAAGTAGTTTCTTTGGCAATCTGGAGGTGGCCATCCTGTGGGTGTGAGTGAAAATTTGGCTCTGAGTTTTCTAATTTCGTCTGTTATTGTATTGGTCTTTTGATAAAGTTCTGTACTAGGTCTCTTCATCCAAATGCCGTTTCTGTTGATTGCTCCATAGATGTTCTGGAGAATTTTTCACTCCTGCTTTTCCAGTTCCCTAATCTTGGAATGACCATCGATTACTATTGTTTTAGCGGGATATGTTGGTTCTGGAAGAATAACTGTTTTATAATGTCGTAATTATTATTATTACCAGCAGCGGTGGCTACGCTCGCTAAAGCACAGAGCTAGGCCATGGGGTTAAGCTCTCCGTGGACTCGGTAGACGCGTGGGTTCGAGCCCCACCGTTGGCCGTCCTTGAAATGATTTTCCGTGGTTTCCCCAGTTTCGACTCCAGGCAAATGCTGGGACTTTACGTTCGGACAGGCCACGGCCGCTTCCTTCCACATCCTTGCCCAGTTTCATTCATCTTCATCCATTTCATCTCCCATTAACTCCTCTCTTGAGTTTGGCGTCAGGAAGGGTATCCGGCCTAAAAACCATCTGACTCATAGAATGTCATCGCATGTCATCCCCGACACCGTTGGAAGCCGGAGTAATGGGGGGTAGACATACTGAACACGGTAGGCCATATCGAGTGGGCAGCAGCGATTCGCTTTCACACTGACCAACGCGCAACAAAGGAACAAGGCCTGTTTGTGTCGGCTCTAATGAAGAGAAGAGTCGTGATTGGCTGGGATTAGTTCGACTCGAGTAGCAATTGTTTGAAGGGAGCATCGAGTTCGCCCACATGGACACAGGTCAACTCGTCCCTGACAGGTTTGCCAACTGATTGAGAGCTCTCATCTAGTGAGTTGCAAGGGGAGAAGGGTATTTAATCATACGTTGCAATGAATATAAACAATTGAAGTCCCGAGTGCGAGAACTAGATCATGATCCATTTGTTTTCTACAAGAGACGTTCCCAATTTAACTTTCATCATTGATTTTACGGGGATTTAATTATTTTTAAAAAATATTACGTGTGTGCAACTACGAACACAACCACTCTTCTCTGAAGTTTTAACTAAAACACGACTCGACAGTTTGCTGATGGCTGTATCTGGGGTAATAAGCTCGGACGCTAGCTAGGCTGTAACTGGGGTAATAGGCTCGCCCGCTAGCTAGGCTGTAACTGGGGTGATAGACTCGCCCCTAGCTAGCTCGTAAACTGTCGCCTCAGTAATTTGGAAATTGTTGAAAGAAATGAAAACGTAAAAACACTTACAGTGGGCGATGTACTGAAGATAGAGATATGCTCCCAGGGACGTTTTTGTAGAACTTTTCATGCTGAATAATTCTTACACTCATAGTATACTGATATTTTTGACGGTTTGCCCAGCGTAAGCTTAAAAAGCGCACCGACGCCATGTGTTACTTTTTTTTCGACTTTTTCACTGAAATCGTTACTGCTCGGCTTCCTTTGATCATAAATAACTAATTTTGTACAGAAATTTCCCTCAAGATATCCTTTACAGAATGGTGAAAACCGCATCAAAATCCAGCCAGTGATTCACCCGTGACATCCAAACACGACAGTAGCGACACTCGAGCGCAGCAACAGAAGAGAGAGAGAGCGTTCAGCAGAAGAGAGATAAAACGATATCATCACCTTTCACTGTAACACTTTTTCACGACCGTCACTGTATTCAACAATTCATATGACGTCGTCACGTTAAAAACAATGGGTCCCGTGGTTACTGTAATACATATAAATGTAAATTTCTTCACATGTATATGTTTCAAGCAACGTAACTACTGTCGACCAAAATATTATGTGTACTCGAGTTTGAAGGTTGTTTGTTAAGTAACCAATAGACCTACATAAAACCCAATAACATCATCATTTTCGTCGTTCTATTTTACGTTTGTTCATGTAGGTTTGGATGTTTAATTTATATTTTAATATTTTTTTCGCAGTTGGAACACAAAAATTGCCCGTTTTTAAGTGTGTTTCAACCATGCGTCACATTTAAGAATTGTTATCTCACAAACCCATCATCAGATCGAATCCAAATTTTAACACAATATACATTGGAATGTTGTATAATTTATTTATTTATAATTTTATTAATTTCACAATTTTATGTGTCAAATTTTGAAATTAATAAACTAGTTATACAACATTCCAATGTATATTGTGTTAAAATTTTGATTCGATCTGATGACGGGTTTTTGAGATAATAATTCTTAAATATGACGCATGGTTGAAACACACTTAAAAACGTGCACTTTTTGTGTTCCAACTGCGATAAAATATATTAAAATATCATTTAAAAATTTCGAACCTACATGAACTAACGTAAAATAGAACGACGAAAATGACGATGTTATTGGATTTTATGTAGGTCTATTGGTTACTTAACAAACAACCTTCAAACTCGAGTACACATAATATTTTGGTAGGTAAATTTATGTGTATTTGAGTCTTAAGTCGTTTGATGTAGCTCTCCAAGCCTCCCTGTCGTGAGCTAATCGTTTCATGTCTACATAGCTACCACACCTTACATCCAAGGCAATCTGTTTAACATATTCTAACCTTGGTCTACCCCTACAGTTCTTGTCCTCGACCCTTCCTTCCATAACTAAGGATGTGCTCTACCAACCTATCTCTTGTGTTCATTAGCAGTCGCCAGAAACATCTCTCCTCGCCCAATCTTCAGTTGACCGGCTGTGTAGCTCAGTGGTAACGTTCTCACCTGCTGTGCCCAAGGTTGCAGTAAGTTGGCATTTGATGGTGCGCGAATGTGAGGGATCCGTGTCAGTTAATTCACTGACACGTTAAAGATCCCCTCCGGGGAGAAATTCCGTCACTTCGGCGTCTCTAAATGCACAGTAGTTAACATGGACCTAAAACCAATACCGTTAGCATTACATTATGCGAACCGGCCAAAACTAAGGACCACGCAAATATCATTTCATTTCCTTCTCATAGTTCTTTCTTCCTTTCTCTTCCTTCACACTTGCTTCATTCTTTCAGTGTTGCGCCTTTCTCTTTACTGCGTTCTCTCTTTTCTCCCACAAGAACATTTATGTTCGAAAGTATTTCCCTGAATTGTGTTCTGTCTCAACAGTCGTCATCTGTGATTCCTAGCTTCCGGAGTTCTTCCTTCATCTGCTTGGTGTAACCCCCTTGGCTCTTCAGATTATATAATTTATCAAGAGTTTGTTTATTTATTCTTGTTGGATCCATTCTAAATATATGTCCATAGAAACGTAAACGTATTTTCCTATTTGTTGTTTCCAGGTCTTCCGCCCTTTCATATATCTCATAGTTTGATCTTAGTCTGTAGGTTCCCTGTACAACTTTTGGGCCGTAAATCCTCCTCAATATCCTCCTTTCAATGTTCAGAAGCTTTTCCAGGTTCATCAAGTTTGCCGTCTCCACACCATATAAGATCACTGGTGTTACCACAGCATTGTAGTGGTGTAGTTTCGCATTAAGGGAGAGGTTCTTTGTGTTGTGTATATTTTTTATAATTCTCCTATAACACCACATTTCTATTCTCCTATTTTCTGCTGCGCCAACAGTCCAAGTTTTACTTCCATAGAGCGCAACGCTCCAGACGAAGGCTTTCAAAAATAACTTCCTAATAACTAAATCTATATTTAATGTCAACAGATTCCTTTTCTGTACAAATACTTTCCTTGTCTGAATAATGTAGGCTATGTCATTTTATTAGTATTATTATTTCATATATTATTATTATTATTATTATTATTATTATTATTATTATTATTATTATTATTATTATCGTTTCGGTCGTCTAGGGACCACGAGCCAATTTCAATGCTTTGTCCTTTGCTGTTCCTTCTTCTTCCTCCGGTATTCCTTCATCGGACCCCAGCTGAGAGCGGCATTGCTTCTACTTACTTGTGCCGGGCTCCTCTCTGTCTTCTTTCCCGTCGACCTCCCTTGGTCAACTCTTATTCTTTTCCGACCCCGACGGTATTATGGTATCCGAGGCCTAGGGAGTCTTTCACTTTCCCGCCTTAACTTGCCCTTGACTCATCTTTCCGGGTCCCTCCTTCTTCGAGGGGTCAGACCTCTTATTTTCTTCTCATTATATTTCCTCTTCTCTTTAAGATTCCCGCACTGTTTTTGTTAATTGGCTCCCCGTGTATCTAAATTACCTTAAGCGAATTATTTGAATCTACACTCCATTTTGTAGGCATTTTCAATCTAAGTTGCATTTTGTAAGTCTTTGCGATCTAAATTGCATTTTGCGATTATTTTCAACCTCAATTGCATTTTGTAAGGATTGACGATCTAAATTGCTTTTTAGTAAGTCTTTCAATATAGGAGCAGGACATTTTAGTGAGCATTTTGAATTTCAATTGCATTTTGTATGTATTTTCAACCTAAACAGCATTTTGCAAGCATTTTCAATCTAAATTGCATTTTGTATGGTGGGCATTTTGTAAGTATTTTGATTGTCATTTGCATTTTGTAAGTATTTTGAATCTAAATTGCATTTTGTAAGTATTTTGATTGTCAATTGCATTTTTTGAGTACAGTAGAACCCCTCTCGTCCGCCCTCGGCTGGTCCGCCACTCCGGTTGATCCGACCGTGCTCGAGCCGAACTTGTCCAAACAAGTAGCGGTGACTCACTACCCGTCGCGCCATTGTTGTTTACAGGTACTTGTTATTAATTGCATGTCCATTTTAGTGCTCCGTCATCTATCGTATCGTTTCTGTCGTTGTACGTGTTTTGTACAGTACGTACTGCACTGTAAAGTTTTTAGTGCTTACTGTTCGCTGGTTTCACGACATTGTTTTACTGTGTTCGTTACAGTACTGAACAGTAATTTGTTTACTGAACATTGCGTGTACTGTATAGTTGTGTGTGTTCAGGAGTGAAACGTATACACATTACGTTTTCATTAAATGAAAAAATAGCAGTGCGACGAAGACTGGACAAAGGGGAATCACTCCAAAAATTGCTAAGGAATTCAATGTAGGCGTTACGACAATAAAAGATTGGAGAAAAAATCGGAAAGACACTGAATCATGCACAGTGGCGATATATGGCAAAAACGCTCGTAAGAATTGCAAAACCTTGAAAGAGCCTAAACTAGAACTGCTTGACAACGCATTGTAGATGTTGTTCTACGAGGAAAGAAGGAAAGGAACTCCGATATCTTGAGTTAAGAGATTGTTTATTTTAATGTAAATCCATATTTTTCTGTACTTTCTGATAATCCGACCTTGCTTGCGTTCCGACCATACCCTCAGTCCCAAAGGTGACGGATTACAGGGGTTGTACTGTATTTTCAATCTAAATTGCATTTTGTATAATGGGCATTTCGTAAGTATTTTGATTGTCAATTGCATTTTGTGAGTATTTTGAATCTAAATTGCATTTTGTGAGTATTTTGAACCTAAATTGCATGTTGTAAGTATTTTGAATCTAAATTGCATTTTGTAAGTATTTTGATTGTCAATTGCATTGTGTGAGTATTTTCAATCTCAATTGCATTTTGTGAGTATTTTGAACCTAAATTGCATTTTGTAAGTACTGTCAATCCAAATGAGTAGTTTGAATCTACCGTGAATTTTGTAAGCATTTTCAATTGCATTTTGTAAGTATTTTGAATTTCAATGGCACTTTGTGAGTATTTTGAATCTGAACCGGCCTTTTTCAATCTAAATTGCATTGTGTATTTTCAATTTCAATTGCATTTTGTTAGTATTTTGAACCTCAATTGCATTTTGTACGTCTTTTCGATCTCATTTTCATTTTGTAGGTATTTTCAATTACATTTGCATTTGTAGGTATTTTGAACCTGCCCTACATTTTGTGCGTGTTTTTCAACCTATTCCTTTTGTGAGTATTTTCTTCTCAATTCCCTTTTGTAAGTATTTCCGCTCTCCAGATTGTGAGTCGTTTCAATCTGAGTTCAATTTTGTAAGTACACAGTCTCACTCAATTTTCGTTCTGGTTTCCATTTTATTGTCATTCTCGCTATCACCCAGACCATTAGGGGCCGATAACCTAGATGTTAGGCCCCTTAAAACAACAATTATCATCATCATCATATTCCTTCATCTCACTATGTTTCCTCTTCCTTTCCTCGGACCATTTCGAGCCGGTTTTCTTTCCCTTCCACCGTTGGAATCCTTCCATTTTTAGCACCTTTTGCCTAAAATTATCTCTCTGTGGTAATATTGTTTATTTCCAAATTCTTTTTGACTTCTTGTACCCAGGTTGTTGTTGACTTCTTGTTCCACAGGAATGTGAAGATCTGCTTGATTAACCTCCTGTCATCCATCCTGTAGCAATCCCCTCATCCGTATTGTTTCTGATATGTTATCTATGTTGGGGGGAGACCCAGCTTAACAAAATTGTTAAATATGCTACACATATTGTTGACAAATGCTGCACATATCCCAGTATTGGTGTGCTTCCTGGCAACCAGAAGCAACTTCAATAATGTAAAAATTCTAATTATAATATTTTAAAATAAAATTTTGAAAATTTCCCGCCTTTTTAACAATGTATCACCGTTTCCCTTCTAAATTCCACGTTTATAAGAATTTTCGTACTTTTTCCTTTTTAAAGTGTGTATCAAACCTCAACCTACAAAATGAACCTCAATCACTAACATACACTGTGATTTAGATATTTTTATAGAGTTTTTATTCTGAGCACCAGAATAAAATAAAATGAATAAAAACTCTTTAAAAATATCTAAATCACAGTGTATATTAGTGATTGAGGTTCATTTTGCAGGTTGAGGTTTGATACACACTTAAGGAAAAGCACGAAAATTCTTATAAACTTGGAATTTAGAAGGGAAACGGTGGTACATTGTTAAAAAGGCGGGAAATTTTGAAAATTTTATTTTAAAATATTATAATTAGAATTTTTACATTATTGAAGTTGCTTCTGGTTGCCAGGAAGCACACCAATACTGGGATATGTGCAGCATTTGTCAACAATATGTGTAGCATATTTAACAATCGAATGAATATTGGCCTTATTTTCCTCTGTTAAGCTGGGTCTCCCCCCCTATTTCCAGAATTCTGCAGTTTTTAAAGACCGAGTATTTTGCGTATAATTCTTCTTTCTACTAGGCCTGCTTCTAATGTATCCAATTTGTAGTTCAGTACGAGACATTCACTCACGGTGTTGTAGTGCTGTTTTTTAAGATCTTTAGACAAACACTTTATGTTGAAGGTATTCTTCGTTATGCAATAGGCCTATGTGCTTTCCATCTTTCGTATTCTTTCTTCTACAGCAGATTTTTCCAAACCATTTTCTTGAATAACTTCCCCCAAATATTTGAACTTCCTTACCCTCTTTATTTGACCAATTTCTGTTACTAGGATTTCTGGAGCACTTTTTAGCCTATTTTCATTTTATGAAAAAACAAGATGTTCAGTAAAGAACGTATAGCCTACTTTCTCCTAAATGCATGGGTATTGTTATAACTCGTTGTCCTTTTCAAGGAGAATAATTGAATGTTGGTTGTAGTAGCTTGTTGAAATACAACGTGCTATAGGGATATTAAACATGAATATGAGGTGCCCTTTGCTAGTGCTACCTCTGTACCAAATTCCGTTCAATTCGGTTTCACCGTGTTTGAATTGATAGGGGGAATCGATTTGCACACATACTTGGCCACCATCTGCAAACCATTGGGCTGATGTTCTTGCAGTTTGGGCAGAATATGTTTCCCACATAAAGATATGCTGTTGCAAAATTTGGTAGAGACTAGATTATTAGGTTGGTCGTAATTACATTTTAGCTTTTAACATTTGGGTGGCCGCGATTACGTTTCCGTCAAGATAGCGGTGATGTAAAACATGACACTGAGGTGCCCTTTGCTAGTGCTACCTCTGTACCAAATTTCGTTCATTCGGTTCCACCGTGTTTGAATTAATAGGGGGAATCAATTTTGACATAAAGATGGCCGCCATCCGCAAACTATTATGCTAATGACCCATTAGATTGGTCAAAGGATGCTCCCTCCATAAAGGTATGTTGTTGCAAAGTTTGGTAGAGATCGGATGGTTATGTTAGTCGTAATTTATTTAAGCTTTAAACATTTGTGTGGCCGCCATTACGTTTCTGTCAATATGGCGGCGATATTAATCATGACACTGAGATGCCCTTTGCTAGTGCTATCTCTGTACCAAATTTCGTTCCATTCGGTTTCACCGTGTTTGAATTAATAGGGGGAATCGATTCTGACACAAAGATGGCCGCCATCCGCAAACTATTAGGCAAATGACCTATTAGATTGGTCAAAGGATGCTCCCTCCATCAAGGTATGTAGTTGCAAAATTTGGTAGAGATCGCATGATTAGGTTAATCGTAATTTGATTTAAGCTTTGAACATTCGTGTGGCCGCCATTACGTTTCAGTCAAGATGGCGGCGATATAAAACATGACACTGAGGTGCCCTTTGCTAGTGCTACCTCTGTACCAAATTTTGTTCCATTCGGTTCCACCGTGTTCGAATTAATAGGGGGAATCAATTTTGACATAAAGATGGCCGCCATCCGCAAACTATTAGGCGAATGACCTATTAGATTGGTCAAAGGATGCTCCCTCCATAAAGGTATGTAGTTGCAAAATTTGGTAGAGATCGGATGGTTATGTTAGTCGTAATTTAACTTAAGCTTTGAACATTTGTGTGGCCACCATTACGTTTCTGTCAATATGGCGGCGATATAAAACATGACACTGAGATGCCCTTTGCTAGTGCTACCTCTGTAGCAAATTTCGTTCCAATTGGTTTCACCGTGTTTGAATTAATAGGGGAATTGATTTTCACACAAAGATGGCCGCCATCCGCAAACTATTAGGCTAATGACCTATTTATTTGGTCAAAGGATGCTTCCTCTATAAGGGTATGTTGTTGCAAAGTTTGTTAGAGATCGGACGATTAGGTTAATCGTAATTTGATTTAAGCTTTGAACATTTGTGTGGCCGCCATTACGTTTCCGTCAAGATGGCGGCGATATAAAACATGACACTGAGGTGCCTTTTGTTAGTACAACCTCTGTACCAAATTTCGTTCCATTCGGTTGCACCGTGTTCGAATTAATAGGGGGAATCGATTTTCACACAAAGATGGCCGCCATCCGCAAACTATTACGCTGATGACCTATTAGTTTGGTCAAAGGATGCTCTCCCCATAAAGGCATGTTGTTGCAAAATTTGGTAGAGATCGGATGATTAGGTTAGTCGTAATTTGATTTAAGCTTTGAACATTTGTGTGGCCGCCATTACGTTTCCGTCAAGATGGCGGCGATATAAAACATGACACTGAGGTGCCTTTTGTTAGTACTACCTCTGTACCAAATTTCGTTCCATTCGGTTGCACCGTGTTTGAATTAATAGGGAGAATCGATTTTCACACAAAGATGGCCGCCATCCGCAAACTATTACGCTGATGACCTATTAGATTGGTCAAAGGATGCTCCCTCCATAAAGGTATGTAGTTGCAAAATTTGGTAGAGATCGGATGATTAGGTTAATCGTAATTTGATTTAAGCTTTGAACATTCGTGTGTCCGCCATTACGTTTCAGTCAAGATGGCGGCGATATAAAACATGACACTGAGGTGCCCTTTGCTAGTGCTACTTCTGTACCACATTTCGTTCCATTCGGTTCTACCGTGTTCGAATTAATAGGGGGAATCAATTTTGACACAAAGATGGCCGCCATCCGCAAACTATTAGGCTAATAACCTATTAGATTGGTCAAAGGATGCTCCCTCCATAAAGATATGTTGTTGCAAAGTTTGGTAGAGATCGGATTGTTATGTTAGTCGTAATTTAACTTAAGCTTTGAAAATTTGTGTGGCCGCCATTACGTTTCTGTCAATATGGCGGCGATATAAAACATGACACTGAGATGCCCTTTGCTAGTGCTACCTTTGTAGCTAATTTCGTTCCATTCGGTTTCACCGTGTTTGAATTAATAGGGGGAATTGATTTTCACACAAAGATGGCCGCCATCCGCAAACTATTAGGCTAATGACCTATTCATTTGGTCAAAGGATGCTTCCTCTATAAGGGTATGTTGTTGCAAAATTTGGTAGAGATCGGATAATTAGGTTAATCGTAATTTGGTTTAAGCTTTGAACATTTGTGTGGCCGCCATTACGTTTCCGTCAAGATAACGGCGATATAAAACATGACACTGAGGTGCCTTTTGTTAGTACTACCTCTGTACCAAATTTCGTTCCATTCGATTGCACCGTGTTTGAATTAATAGGGGGAATCGATTTTCACACAAAGATGGCCGCCATCCGCAAACTATTACGCTGATGACCTATTGGTTTGGTCAAAGGATGCTCCCCCCATAAAGGTATGTTGTTGCAAAATTTGGTAGAGATCGGTGTGATTAGGTTAGTCGTAATTTGATTTAAGCTTTGAACATTTGTGTGGCCGCCATTACGTTTCCGTCAAGATGGCGGCGATATAGAACATGACACTGAGGTGTCCTTTGCTAGTGCTACCTTTGTACCAAATTTCGTTCAATTCGCATTCACCGTGTTCGAATTGATAGGGGGGGACAGACATTCAGAGTACACACACTCACACACACACAGACACACACACAGACACACACACAGACTCACTCACATACACACACACACACACACACAGACTCACACACACACATACACACACACAGACAGACACACTTTTTTCGCCCTGTGTTGATCTCATAAGTCTACTTTCATTTTTTGCAAAAATCGAAAGTAGGCTAAAAATAGGCTTAAGAGATCATCTTTTGTCCGCGTGTGAGTGTGTGTTTGTCTGTGTGTGTGTGTGTCCCCCATAATAACTTCTAAACGGCTGGACCTATATCAATGAGACTCCGTCAGGTCATAGCACCATTTTGTCCAACCCCGACCGTGCCCTTCAAATTATATTACGTCTCACCAATCCAACATGGCGGCTGTGCAATATATTTCACCGGCATTCTATATCTGTGTAACTATTACCGATATCACGCTGAAATTTTGTACGGTAAAAAGGGCACTACTACAAGTTCGACTATGTAACTTACAAAAACTTGTAAAGTACAAAACGAACATGGCGGCCAAGCGAATTTGAAACATTTTTAATAGACTTTTCTCGCGATTCAACCATCTGAGCGCAGTGAAATATGGTACAGTAAATGTTTATACACATTGTAACTGGCACTGGCAAATAATTTAGTTCAATTGTTTACCGAACCTCAATATGGCGGCTGTGTGAAATTTCAAAATTAAGTTTTTATTTCTTGTGCCGTAACCATGCGATCGAAGTGAAAGTTTTATTAATTAACCTAGGCGACAATTTTCATTTAATGGTACATAACTCTATGGCCTATACATATAACAATCCTACATGGTGACCATCCGAAATATTTAGACGGTTCTCAATATCTACGAATCTGTTACAGCAATCAAACTGACATTTTTTATGTTCTTAGAGGCTATCAACATACGTTCTCCTATGGGTATTTCTATAACCTGGTGAGCACAAATCCAACATGGCGGCGACGCGAAATATAAATATTGTAAATGGACGTTTCTCGCGGTTTAACCATCCGAGTGCAGTAAAACCTGGTAAGGTAAATGCTTATACAAGTTCTAATCAACTAGCATATAATTTATTTCAATTGTTTTCATAACCACAAGATGACAGCTGTGCGAAATTTTAAAATCTCGTTTTTATTTCTTGTGTCCTAATCATGCGATTTAAGTTTGAATAATGCACCTACACAATAATTTTCATGTAATGGAACATAACTGTAAGACCTGCATTTATAAAAATGCAACATGGCGACCATCCGAAGGATTTAGACGGTTCTCAATATCTACGAATCTATTACAGGAATCAAACTGAGATTTTGTATGTTGATAGAGGCAATTAACATAAGTAGAATATATGAAAATAGGTTTTAGTTCTTCACGGAACTACTTGTTATGTTCGTCATAAATTTGTTTTTTTCTACAGAAAGTCTTAAACCTGTTGTGTTGGCTATCTCTTGTAGGAGATTGAGCTGTATTGCTGCATTTGCCAGGCTTTCAGAAAGTATGGCAAAATCATCTGCAAATGCTGGGGAGTTTATTTCAATACCTCCCAGGGACTCACATCTAGTGGGACGTGGGTTGGCGACCACGGGACCCCCAGCGGAGTCCAGCATTGCTTCCACTTACTTGTGACTTCTTGCCTGTCGACCTCCCTTGGTCAACTCTTGTTCTCTTGTGACCCCGACGGTATTAGGGTATCCGAGGCCTAAGGAGTATCTTACTTTCCCGTCTTAATTGGCCCTTGTCTCATCTTTCCTGATCCCTCATTGGTCTATGGATCAGCCTTCTTTTTCCTTTTCATTATATTTCCTTTTCTCTTCAAGATGCCAGCCCTGTTTCTCGAAATTGCATCCCCGTGTATCTAAATTACATTTTGTGAGTCATTTCAATCTGAGTTCCATTTTGTAAGTATTTTCAGTCCAGCTTAATTTTCGTTATCAGTTCCATTTCATTGTCATTTTCGCTATCACCCAAACCATTAGGGTCCGATAACCTAGATGTTAGGCCCTTTAAAACAACAATTATCATCATTATTTTGTAGATATACAATAGACTAGTCAGGGAGAAGATGCTGACCATCCTGAGGGATTATGGTATCGAGGGAAGGCTGCTACAGACAATCAAAAATATTTATGTTGATAGATGGCAGGATGAGTTCTTGGTTCAAGGTAGTTACAGGAGTGAGGTAAGGCTGTAACCTCTCGCCACTACTGTTTATGTTATATGGACCATTTGCTGAAGTGCCTAAACTGAATGGGTGGGATTCAATTAGGTTATTATATATTTAGTGTATGGTGTTTAGTGCCGGAAGTGTCCGAGGACATGTTCGGCTCGATAGGGGCTGTAGCTGCTTTACGCGGACACCCATGGGGAGAGCTACAAGTTCCGTTCAAGTTCAAGTAGTTCCAACTTTCGCTACCAGATGTCATTTACACCTAGCGGTGAACGTTGGAACTTTGATAGAGCGTTTGAATGAAATCTGACCTAGAAATTTACCTTCACACCAGTTTAGTTAGTGGAAGGATCTTTTACATGCCTAAAATGTATGACATGGGACTATTTTACTTCCCCTCCGAAGGAAGGCATACTGAAGGATTTTAACCGTCTTAAAAAAATCTGACGACTTCGGCTGGGTTTGAACCCGTGATCTTGGGCACAGCTACCAACTCCACCGCCGACGCCGCTATTCAATTATGTGGGGACCAGGTAAGGAGTCTGATCCATGCTGATGATCTGGTTGGCGTCGAGAACGACATCCGGATATAAGAACCATTATCGCATCGAGACTCATCTCATCCCCGACACGGCGGGAACTGTGGAGTACAATCGCCGTGGGATGGAATTACTAGGCAACTGTTCGAGCTGCTGTGCTTTGTGGGTTGCCTAGAGCACTTAATGCATTACGCTGTGTCTCCAGATCCCTAACAGACGGTGATCTCCGTTATTATACTGAACTTTATAGCGCCTTCGGTGGCGTAGTTATTAGCGTTCTATGCCGAAGGTCGCGGGTTCAAACCCGGCTGAAGTCGTCGGATCTTTTAAGATCGTTAAAAATCCCTCGGAGGGGAAGTAAAGCCGGCGGTCCCATGTCATAGATGTTAAAGTACCTTCCACTAATTTCACCTGTGTGAAGCTAAATTCTAGGTTTAGGGGCAGATGACCTCGCTGTTCCGACCCTTAAAACTATTAAAGTAGAACAACTAAATTATAGGTTAGATGTTACTAACGCTCTTAGGTTCCAACGTTCATCGCCAGGAGCCGACTGCGATGGCATCTAGTAACCAAGTTCAGAACTAGGTGTCATTGACGGTAGTAAACGTAGGAACTACTTGAAAAATTGAATGTCTGCCGTCCTTACTTGAAATAAAAACAGATAACACACACTAATACAGCCATCACAACTAACACAGATTATCAGACAAATTCTCCACACCCAAAGTGCACGGGGCTACATGTGTTTGATTTATTTTTGGAGAAGGTAAAATTTTACGAATTAAATTTAGTTTTTTTTATGTTACCTCTTTTATGTACCAGGTTCGATTTCAGTTTAATGGATGTTACTTTTTTTTTCGAGCTAAAATGTCAACATCCCCTGGTTCGGATTCCATTAAAGAAAGCTTTTCAGTCGGTCAACACAAATTGTAACCAAGTAAAGTCCCCGATTCTTGGATGTGACGGGTAATCTCGAGAACCACTGGATGGAGTTTGATGCGGTTTTCACCATTCTGTAAAGGATTTCTCGAGGAAGGTTTCAGTAGAAAAACATTCATTTGTGACCAAAGGAAGTCGAGCAGTAACGATTTCAGTGAATCGAGTCGTAGAAAAACCTGCCGTCCGTGCGCCTTTTAAGCTTACGCTGGGTAAACCATTAAAAATATCTAAATACTATGAGTGTAAGAATTGTTCAGCATGAAAAGTTCTACAAAAAGTCTATCTTCAATACATCGCCCACTATAAGTGTTTTTACGTTTTTATTTCTTCCAACCATCTCAATTCAGTGGAAATTTAAATTACTAGCTTTGGAGCGAGCCTATCACACCAGCTTCGCAAGAATCAAACTGCCGAATTAAGACTTCAGAGAACAGTATATGTGTTTTAGAGCTGTCGATTTAATCGATTAGATTAGCAGTGAGGTGTAGGAAAAGTAATTGTTTTTACGCAGCAGAAAACCTGTGCAGTGTATTATTATATGCAATTTGGCGCGCTAGCAGATCATTAAAGTTAGCTGATGCTCATGCTTTTGCTTCAGGAAGATAAAAGCGATAATTTATCTTTATTGCTTTTTAGCCTACTATTCACATTTTGCAAAAATGAGGAAAAAGTAGACTTATGAGATCGATCCGGGCAAATGCATGTGTGTCTGTCTGTCAGTCTGTCCTTCTGTCTGTCTGTCTGTCTGTCTGTCTGTCTGGCTGTGTGTGTGTCCCCCCCGTATCAACTCCTAAACGGCTGCAGCAATCGAAACAAAATTTGGTATGAGTAAAGATCTATACCTAAATATATCAATGCCGTATTTGAAAATGATGTCAGTGTTACCAACTGCTGAAAAATCGCAATTGAAATTTGAGCTCCATGTTGGATATCTTGGAAAGTATGCATGGGAGCTATTTCAAAATTGGCACATGTATAGATAATAATATTTCAGTTTAATTTCCAGAAAGCCATACATGGCAGTGTTGCCAAATGATTCTAAGCCTGGTGATAGGTCCAATTTTAAATGCATATAACTTCTACACTATCAATTGGAATTCAACCAAATTTCGTATATACTGTGTGTACATAACCAGATATGACTGAGCGTATTCTTAAGAGCCACCAGGGCTGCCAACTGTTAATTAATGCTCTCAATTTATTTTATCCAAATACCAATATATCAGAAAGTATGCAAGCCTACTGCTTTAGACTATGCACACGTATAGTAAGGTACCTGACATTCTATATTAATTTGGAGTAACTTATATACGTCAGTGCTACTAACATGATTCTAAGCCCGCTGATAGGTCCAATTTTAAATACATGTAAATTCTATACTATTATTTGGATTTCAACCAAATTTCGTATGTGCTATGTGTGCCATAACAGATATATCTATGCGTATTCATAAGAGCAACCTGGGCTGCCAACTGTTAACAAATGCTGTCTCTATTTTTGTTACCCTGATATCAATATATCAGAAAGTATGCAAGCCAATAGCTCTAAACTTTGCACACGTATAGTACCTGGCTTTCTAGATTAATTTGGAGTAACTAATATACGTCAGTGCTGCCAACATGATTCTAAGCCTGCTGATTGGTCCAATTTTAAAATGCATGTGACTTCTATACTAACTAATGGATTTCATTCAAAATTGGAACAACAATAGATCATATTATTTCTGACCAACACATGCATGACATTGTTGCCAACATGAATTTACGCTCGCTGTTAGATCCAATGTCTAACTGCATGTAACCTCCATGCTATCCATCGGACTTACAACCAAATTTTGTATTCAGTACCTTAAGAGATGAAACTAAGAATATATTCAGTCACCAGGACTGCCAACTGTAGTGCTCTATTAGGCTACATTATGCCAGGTATACTGTATTTCGAACTAATTAGAAATTTCGATATTATCAACGTAATGTCGTCATTATTCTAGATAGATCCATTTAATTGTATTGGTGGAGTGCAAATAAAAAATCAAAGGCATTTAATTAGAAACAGAAGTCCCATGGTTCATCGTCGAGACTTTAACAGTCAACTGAAACTACAAACTTGCTATTTCCTTTCCTTTGTTCCGAGTTTAAATGGACAGCTCGTCGGGATTTGTAGCGTGTTCCTCAGCCTGCTGTAAACCTAAACCATAGCGGGTCATGTTATCGCCAGTAAGTGCACAGCACAGCACAGCCCCTGCAACACAACACGCTTTGCTTTGCTGTAACAACATTGCAGCTCGTGTTTAACCACGGCCTCCTAGAACAAAGGGCCGTTATCACCAACATCGATTATCCCTTAGTTCATCATTTAAGGTTATTTAACTTTGCACGAGCATTTCACCAAACAGAAACGCTCGTTAACTTACTACTTAACAAGCAATTACGTTAAATGGCAAAATCTGACCACTCAACTCTCTAAAACAGTGGTTCCCATTAGGAATTTCTCTCAGATCCCCTAAAGCGATTGTTATGTAAGCACGGACCCCTTGCTCCAAAATCTTTTTTAAGAATTAAAATATTTAAATTCCTAATGGGAACCATTGTACTAGTTCACAGGAAAGAAGAACATGATAAAAATATTTTAGTACGAAAGGAACAAATTTTTAAAATAATTTTGTGGAGAATGATTATTATTAAATTTCGTCATGACATTTAAAAAAACGTACAAAAACCAACATTATCGCCTTTTTTCATATGTTGGTGCTCTCATCCAACTGCAGAGCAAACATGTCACACTTGTGGAGCCCTGACAACATTGTCTCTTCAATATTGCTTGACATATCTGTAATTCCCCTTTGCACTGTATTGTTAGCGGGAAGGTACTTGTAAGCTTTGTGGCAGCATCGCCCAGCATTCTGTTGCACAAAATAATTGCTGAAGGTAGAATGAGCTTTTTAGCAATGGTATGGTTTTGGCACGTTTTGCGACAAGCTGAGATACTTTGTAGGATTCAATCGTTGCATTTTCATTCACATTTGCACCAGCATTTTTGGTAATTACTTTGTTCAGCTAACTTTATTTTGAAGAATTCAATGGATTTGCTGTACCTTTGTGCTCCGAGTGTTTGGTATCTAGATGCCTCCGGAGGTTTGCAGGTTTCACACCCTCGTTGGCAAGGGTTTCGAAGCATATCACGCACTGAAGCTTAGGACAATCTTTAGGTCCACAATACGCAAGGCCAATTTCCAATATTTTATGTAGTATTTCGTCCTTTTCGCAGTACTCTTTGAATGGCTAGGCTCAAGAGTGGCAGCAGGCGGCCCATTCACTTCTATATTACCACAGATTCCTCTTCGTCACTATCTGTAGCAGTGGGCCTACTTCGATTTAAATATCCACTCTTCAATCAATGATCCATATTCAATGGACTTTGAACAATTGAAACAATCAAAAGTTTCAACTTGCAAAACTCGTGTAAATACGTACACACACAAAATGCAAAATGGCTGCGGATCAGAACACAGAGATGAAGGAGCAGAACGCTTTCTAGCGGAAAACCTGAAAAGCTCAAGTTACGCTGCGCCACTGAGGATGACAATGCATAATTATTATTTTTAAGGAACTGTTTGTACTTTGTCCGTTTTCCATTTTCATTATGCAAGCTACCCTCTGGGTGTCAAATAACAAAGCTTGCAGCCGGCACCCGAGGCCATACGATATTATTATTATTATTATTATTATTATTATTGCGTTATTTCTTGACGGTACTTCGCGGACCCCTGGCCAACCATTGTGGACTACTCGAGGTCCGCAGACCACCTAATGGGAACCTCTGTTCTAAAACATCGTTAAAGTGGAGGGAAACGAACTCTACCTCGCGTATCTCGCAAGGGGGATTATTTCTGAGTTTCACACGAACTTTTATCCATATGTACAGAGTCAACGAAAATGGTTGCAGCGATTTCAAAAAATCATAGCTCTGGAACTATTTGAGATAATATTAAAACGAGTATTGTTTTGTTACATTCACCAATTCAAAAAGTTTTTTTCTCATACCTGATAATTGGATACGCCTTCTCAGGTAAGAGATTTAGGTATTATTCACGATGATAAACTGACATTCTCTCCCTACATTGACCATATCAAATCTCGCGCAATGCGCAGTCTCGGCAGTCTATACAGATTCACAGAAATTAAAGACATCGCTGCGCTTAAATTATACTTCACCACATATCATGTTCTCCCTATCCTAGATTTCTCTTCTCCGATTTGGTCTACTTCGGCTATAATCAATATTTCTAAATTGAACAGTGTCTTTAATTTCTTCATATCAATAGTCAAAGCTCGCAATCCTTTGCCAAATCCGACATTCTAAATCAGCTGAATGTACTCGACCTGAGAAGCCGTCTACAATTAACTGACCTGTATTTCTTACATAAAATTATGAATGGTTACACAAAATGTAACATGCTACTAAGCTACTTCCCGTTCAACACGTCAGAACCATTTACACCACATACCTCGCCCACGTCTTGAAGTACAGAAGCGCTCTACCTACCCTTAGCAACTCCCTTCCAAATATTGACATATTCTCTCCCTATAGAACAATCAAACATTACTTTAGAAGATCTCTTTCATCCTCAATCCCTACCCACTCACCCTCCCAATCACCCACTACCCTCAATCACTCCCTGCATCTTTCCCGATATTTATCCCTTGCTGCCATCACTGCCATTTGAGTCGTCCTGCTGCAAAACTCGTTTAGTCCACTTGTGAATAAGAATCATTTAAATGAGAAACATTTCTCTGGACTTTGCCTCACGTATCTTTTGTGTTTGTTATTTTCTACTTTTGCTTTGTGCTTTTGAATTTTACTTTTTGCTTTTCTTTCTTGGTTTTGTGTTTGATTTCTGCTTTTTAAATTTTGCTTTTTGCTTTGTATTTCTTGTTTTTTTTTTTGTATTATGATTTTTCGTTTGTTTTTGAATTTAGCTTTTTTGCTTCGTGTTTTTGTGTTTGCTTTGTACTTTTAAATTTTACTTTTTGCTTTTCTTTCTTTGTTTTGTGTTTGATTTCTGCTTTTTTGTTTCTTGTTTTGTTTTCTGCTTTGTGTTTCTTGTCTTTTGTTTTCTGATTTTGCGTTTGTTTTTGAATTTTGCTTTTTTGCTTCGTGTTTTTTGTTTTGTGTTAGTTTTCTGTAAAATAAAAATAATACAAAACAAAATAAAACAAAATTAAAAATATAAAGAAAACAAAATATAAATAAAACAAACAAACAAACAAACAAACAAACAAACAATAAAACAAAACAATTTAATACAAGATAAAACGAAATAAAATAAAACCAAACAAAATCAAAAGAAATTATACAAAACAAAATAAAATAATATAAAATAAAAATAAATAATTTTACGACATGCTTCTTATTCACGAATTTTGCAACTGACGACTCAATTGTTACCTGTTATTGTTGTTGTTTGTGTTAACATTATTCGAAATTGTTAAAATATTAGTGTAAAATGGCCTTTTCATGGTTGTATCTAATAATTATTAAATAAATAAATAAATGTTTCTATGTGCGTTCCCTTGGTTGCTAAGCAATCATTCAGCCCAAGTGCGCTGGATCATCTCAGAGTAGCAACTGCAGCGGTGATGCGGTGTCCTAAATGTAGCAGTTCTCTGACCGGTTCCACTGAATGCAATGTTTTTTACGTATCCCCATAAAAAATAGTCTAGCGGTATCAAGTGGCAGCTTCCTGTCGCGCACTCATTCTGCGCATCGGCTGAAGATCACGGGCGGAGTACAGTCACATCTAAAACTAAAACTCGACGAGTTCCTGATTAGTTTTCAGGTTGAATTATTAATGTATCTCACTTACAACGGGAGATATGATTTTTGAAATTGCTGAAACCTTTTGCAATGACCCAGTATCTAAGATATGTTTATAACAATGAAATTATAAAGTGCGTTCAAAAAGTATCGAGCCGGAGGCTGGAATTCGCAAACCGGTGACGACATCGGCTAATCGTGGCGCGTGTAACGAGGTGTGGTTCCGACCAGAGCGTGGAAGGTCACAGCCCATCGCTAGAGGGCACGTCACGTGACGATACAAAGTGAGCAGCAGCATGCATCAATCGTCCAACGCTGCCAGTCGCATTGCAAACAGTGACATGGAGGCGTCAAACGAAGAGCAAAGAGGTGCTGTTCGGTTTCTGACAGCGGAAGGAGGAGGGGGAACGGACATTCATCGCCGAATGTCACAAGTGTACGGGGAACACTGCATGTCCCTTGCATGGATCAAGGCGTGGCACAAGCGCTTCAGGGAAGGACGGGTGTCGTTAGCCGATGATGCCCGGTCTAGGGCACCCCCCCCCCCCCCCCCCCTGCATTACCGATGACAACGTCCAGCTGGTTGATGCACTCATTACCCAGGACCGCCGAGTGACAGTGAACGCCATAGCCGCCGTGGTCGTATTGAGCGTCGGAAGTGTGCACACCATCATGAAGGAACGACTGCACTTGTGCAAAGTGTGTGCCCAATGGGTGCCCCAGAGTCTTCAACCACACCTGGAAGCATGTCGAATGGCCCACTGTCTTAGTCATCTGCAGCGTTATGCGAGGGAAGGGAATGGGTTCCTGGCACGAGTGGTGACTGGAGATGAGTCATGGTGTCATCACTTCGAACCAGAATCCAAACGACAAAGCCTCCAGTGGAAGCATCCAGGGTTACCACCACCCAAAAAAGGCAAGGCCATCCACACGAGTGCAGGAAAGGTAATGCTGATGTTCTTCTTTGACCAAGATGGCCCCCTTCTGATACACTTCATGCCGCACGGGACAACAGTGAATGCCCAGCGTTACTCGCAAACCTTGAGCCACCCTTCGCCAAGCGATCAAAACAAAACGACCAGGCAATCTCACCCGTGGGGTCATTCTGCTCCACGACAATGCACGACCTCATACGGCCAACACAGTCGCGGCACTCCTGCATAAATTCAAATGGGGGGTTATCGGCCACCCTCCATACAGTCCAGACCTCTCTCCCTGTGATTACGCCATGTTTGGTCCCCTGAAAAGGGCTCTGCGGGGCCAACGATTCCCTCGGACGTCGACGTTCAGCTGTACGTGCCCAGGGAATTTTATGAGACAGCCATTCACCGCCTCGTGTCACAGTGGGACAAGTGCCTCGACAGCCAGGGCCAATAATTCTAACATACAGGTAGTGGTTTCAGTAATTATGCCTCCGGCTCGTTACTTTTTGAACGCACCTTATAGAATCAAAATACTCACAATATGTGGAAGCCCGCGATTCAGAATACTGTACTGACAAAATGCAATTTAGATTGAAAATACTTATAAAATGTGGTTGACATTCAAAAAACTCATAACTGTATTTTAGAGACACGGGGAGCCATATCAGAAGGAAAAAACGCGGGAATCAAGGAACTATAATGAAATGAAAATGAAGGCTGATCCCTAGAAGAATGAGGTATCAGAAAAGATGAGACAAGGGCCAATTAAGGCGGGAAAGTGAAAGAATCCCTAGGCCTCGGTTACCCTAATACCGTCGGGGTCGGAAAAGAACAAGAGTTGGCCAAGGGAGGTTGACAGGAAATAAGACGAAGAAGAGCCCGGCACAAGTAAGTGGAAGCAAAGCCGGACGCAGCTGGGGTCCCGTGGTCGCCAACCCGCGTCCCACTAGATGTGAGCCCCTGGGGGGTAGTTTTGTTCACTTCTTGCGTTATTGTTAATGTAGTTAAAAGCATGCTGCCTGTGATCTATTGAATTATGAGGGGTGTCCAAATGGAAAGGTACGAAACGATACTGTGGGTACAATTTATTCGTTATTCAAAAGTAATCAGGTGTCTCATTGCTTCACTAGCCGCGGGATTCCCTGTTCCCAGAAGTCGTGTGGTTGTGACAGGAGCCAATCCTGTACGGTGTCTTTTAGTTCGTCGTCCGATTGGAAAAGTTTTCCCTTGAGACGAACCATTAACCATGACTGCTTTGTATTGTGCGACACTCCGTAGCGTACGCAAGTCCATCAAGAACAAACGGCCTGGACTGCTCACGAAGGGAGTGATTCTGCTCCATAATAACGCTCACCCACACGTCTCTAACGTCACACTAGGTGTATTGGCCACGTTCAAGTGGGAGCAACTTGCCCCCGGCCTACAACCCGGACTTATCACCCTCCGACTTCCATCTCTTTGGTCCGTAAAAAAAACATCTCAAGGGAAAACGCTTCCAATCGGACGACGAACTAAGAGACACCATACAAAGGAAGCTATTAGTTTTACGTGACAGTTAATCATGCGATCATAAGCCACAGGACCTCCAGGACATGGTATTTCACATCGAAAATCTCACATGCATTGACCGGGAATCGAACCCGGTCTACATTGGTGAGAGGCCAACAGCTTGACCGCTGCGACCCACGCCCCCAAGACACCATAAAGGATTTGCTCCTGTCACAACCATAAGACTTCTGGAAACAGGGAATAGTGCGGCTAGTGAAGCAATGTGACACCTGAGGTGATTACTTTCGAATAACGAATAAATTGTACCTAGAGTATCGTTTCGTACCTTTCCATTCGACCCCCCCCCCCCCCCTTTATGATTGTGAATAACTTCAGGAATAATGTTTTTGAATATGATTTGACCCCGGAGGTCGATAGAGAGCCCCTTGGTCGCTAAGTTGCGAGTCCTTTGAGTTGATGCTGATCATCACCATCATTCTCTTGTTGCCCCACTTTACTCAGCACTGAGTGTACTGAAATGTGTTAATGATATAGCATTTGTTTGTCCTGTAGGCAGGAACATGGAGAGCATCAAATTTACAATTAACGACACGTTTCTGCTCTTCCAGTTACTGCAATTGAGCTTCAACCCCCGGGACACACACAACGGGGTTTACAAGTCGGCGGCGAACACTTGTGTTCTTTTTCATATTTTCTGTCGACCCCTATGGGCAGATGACCTCGCTGTTCTGCCCCTGAAAACTTCAATAACTAACTCTGTCGAAAGAACCCCATCCCCCGTGTCAGTCAAATCATGTTGAACTGCTGTGCCCAAGATAGCGGGTTCAAACCCGGCCGAAGTCGTCGGATTTTTAAGAGCGTTAAAAATCATTCAGTATGCCTTACTTCGGAGGGGAAATAAAGCCGGCGGTCCCATGTCATAGATTAATAGCATGTAAAAGATCCTTCCACAGACTAAACATGTGTGAAGCTAAGTTGCTAGGTTAGATTTCGTTGGAGCTATCAACGATCCAACGTTCACCACTAGGTATCATTGATATCTGGCAGTGAAAGTTGGAACTACTTGAAATTGAACGGAACTTGTAGCTCACCCTAAGGCTGTCAGCTGGAAGCAGCTACAGACTCTGGCGAGCCGAACATGTCCTCGGACATTTCCGGTACTAAAAGCCATACGATAAATAAATAAATAAATAAATAAATAAATTCCGACTCAAACAGTAAAGAGTCCCTTCGGAGCAACATCCTAACACACCAGTGCCTCTAAAAGCCATTTCGAAGTGAAATGCCATGTCCTGTGGTTCGGATTCCACGTAAAAAGGAGGTCCCGTGGCTCATGATCTCAAGATTAACGGTCACGTTAAACTACAAGCTTCCTTTCCTCTAAAAGCCACATTAGTTAGAAGGCATGTTATACTGTAATTGTAACATTATTATTATTATTATCATTATTATTGTTATTATTATTATTATTATTATTATTATTAGAAATTTTATGTTTTTCAGTCGGTAAACACTATTGTACCCAAATGTGATGGGTGGTTCCCTACTCCTGAAAAGGAAAATTCATGAGATTAATAAATACACTTGGGTGACCAGTTTCGATCGTCAAGCGATCATCATCAGATCCATTAAACTTAGCCTATTAAGCCTTAAATCTCATCATTTTGCACCAAATTATACAAAAGGTTCCTGGAGAGAAACCCCGGATCCCCTTTTCTTCGGGGGCTATGGCCTCCCTCAAAATAAAATTCTATATACGCCCCTGATTGCGCGTCTTGTAAAATTACACAGTTAAATATTGTGATTTCGTGACATAAAATATGCACTGTCTTTAGTTGCAACGTTGAATGATTTGATTGCAAATTTTGAATTTGCTGGCACCACTGATATCAGTACCGTGACGTCACTCCAATACGACCTTTTAGGCCCACTGCTTCTTTTAGATGCTCATCCACCTCCCTTTCGTATATTATGTTACGATAACTATGATAACGTCTTCAAATCTGTATTTGGTTGAGCTTTCGAAGCCCAACCATGTAGTGTTTTAATAGCTCACTGTTCTAGTGCTCTTCTTGAAGCGCTAGATAACACTGTCGCTGTTATTCCACGTGATAAGAGGACAGAATTTCCACTATTATTATCATAATTATTAAGGTGTTTCCTAGGAGCCAGCAGCTAAAGGGGAAGCGGCGAATCCCCTTCTTTGTACTGAATGTATACAGAAATCGAGGCGCCGCCTTCTAAAACAAAGAATAAAAAGCGGACGGAAATAATGTTTCCGCTTGTAGCAGGCGGCTTTGTGCTGCGAGTCGGCAAAGCACTAGGGATATTCCACTGCATAGAGATTTGAATACCAAAGCTTCCTGGATAATGCACATGATACGTGATACAGTAGCCTTTGACTCGTCACCACTAGGGCAGGACATTCATGAAAGTAAGGAACTTTCAATTTAGTTAACAGAATTTTACTACTCTCTAATGTCCGCACATAGTTATTATAACAGGACGAAGCTATGTATAGTCGGTCAAACAGCTTACTTTCTTACCTACTTATATGCTTGCTTGCTTGTTTGCTTGCTTACTTTCTTACTTGGTTGCTTACTTACTTACTTACTTACTTACTAACTTACTTGGTTGCTTACTTAATTAATTGGTTGCTTACTTACTTACTTGGTTGCTTGCTTACTTACTTACTTGTTTGGATGCTTACTTACTTAGTTGCTTACTTACTTGGTTGATTACATACTTGGATGCTTGCTTACTTACTTACTTACTTGGTTGCTTACTTACGTGGTTGGTTGCTTACTTACTTACTTACTTGCATGCTTAGATGCTTGCTTACTTACTTAGTTGCTTACTTACTTGGTTATTTACTTACTTACTTGCTTGCTTGCTTGGATGCTTACTTACTTAGTTGCCTGCTTACTTACTTGGTTGCTTGCTTACTTGGATGCTTACTTACTTGGTTGCTTACTTACGTACTTACTTACTTACGTGGTTGCTTACTACTTGGTTGCTTACTTGCTTGCTTGCTTGCTTACTTACTTACTTGATTGCTTACTTACTTACTTGGTTGCTTGCATATTAACTTACTTACTTGGATGCTTACTCACTTAGTTGCTTACTTACTTACTTGGTTGCTTACTTACTTGGTTGCTTGCTTACTTACTTACTTACTTACTTACTTACTTACTTACTTACTTACTTACATACTGACTTGGATGCTTACTTACTTAGTTGCTTACTTACTTACTTACTTGCTTACTTACTTGGAAGCTTACTTACTTGCTTGGATGCTTACTTACTTACTTGGTTGCTTAATACGTGGTTGCTTACTTACTTACATACTTGGTTGCTTACTTACTTACTTACTTACCTGGATGCTTACTTACTTAGTTGCTTACTTACTTACTTGGTTGCTAACTTGATTGCTTACTTACTAACTAGGTTGCTTACTTACTTACATGCTTGCTTACTTACTTATTTACTTACTTACTTACTTACTTACTTACTTACTTACTTACTTACTTACTTACTTACTTACTAACTTACTTGGATGCTTACTTACTTGCTTGGATGCTTACTTCTTGGTTGCTTAATACGTGGTTGCTTACTTACTTACTTGATTGCTTACTTACTTATTTAGTTACTTGGTTACTTACTTACTTGGTTGCTTACTTACTTGGTGGCTTACTTACTTACTAGGTCGCTTACTTACATACTTATTTGCTTACTCGGTTGCTTACTTACTTACATAATTGTTTGCTTACTCGGTTACTTACTTGCATACTTGTTTGCTTACTTACTTACTTGGTTGCTTACTTACTTGGTGGCTTAGATACTTACTTGGTTGCTTACTTACATACTTGTTGCTTACTCGGTCGCTTACTTACTTACATACTTGGTTGCTTACTTGGTTGCTTGCTTGCTTACATACTTACATGGTTGCTTACTTACATACTTGGTTGCTTACTTGGTTGCTTACTTACATACTTGGTTGCTTGCTTACTTAGATACTTGGTTGCTTGCTTGCTTACTTACTTACTTACTTACTTACTTACTTACTTACTTACTTACTTGGTTGCCTACTTACTTACTTAATTTGTTGCTTACTTGGTTGCTTACTTACTTACTTACTTACTTACTTACTTACTAGGTTACTTACTTACTTACTTGCTTGCTTACTTCCTTCCTTACTTACTTACTTACTTACTTTGTTGCTTACTTTGATGCTTACTTGGTTGGTTGCTTGCTTACTTAGATACTTGGTTGCTTACTTACTTACTTGCTTACTTACTTACTTGGTTGCTTGCTTGCTTACTTACTTACTTACTTACTTGGTTGCTTGCTTGCTTACTTACTTACTTACTTACTTGGTTGCTTACTTACTCACTTGGTTGGTTACTTACTTACTTGGTTGCTTACTTACTTACTTACTTGGTTGCTTGCTTACTTACTTGGTTGCTTACTTACTTACTTACTTACTTGCTTACTTACTTACTTGGTTGCTTACTTACTTACTTACTTACTTGGATGCTTAGTACGTGGTTACTTACTTACTTGATTGCTTACATACTTACTTACTTATTTACTTACTTGGTTGCATACTTACTTACTTACTAACTTACTGACTTGGATGCTTACTTTCTTACTTGCTTGGATGCTTCCTTACTTACTTGGTTGCTTAATACGTGGTTGCTTGCTTACTTGATTGCTTACTTACTTATTTAGTTACTTTGTTACTTACTTACATGGTGGCTTACTTACTAGGTTGCTTACTTACTTACTTGTTTGCTTACTCGGTTGCTTAATTACTTACATACTTACTTACTTACTTACTTGGTCGCTTACTTACTTGTTAGCTTACTTACTTGGTTGCTTACTTACTTACTTGTTGGCTTACTTACTTACTTACTTACTTACTTACATACTTGGTTGCTTACTTGCTTACTTACTTACTTGGTTGCTTACTTACTCACTTGCTAACTAGTTTGCTTACTTACTTGTTTACTTACTTACTACTTACTTACTTACTTACTTACATACTTGGTTGCTTACTTACTTACTTACTTACATACTTGGTTGCTTGCTTACTTACTTGGTTGCTTGCTTACTTACTTACTTACTTACTTACTTACATACATACTTGGTTGCTTACTTACTTGGTTGCTTGCTTGCTTGCTTGCTTGCTTGCTTGCTTGCTTGCTTACTTGCTTGCTTACTTACTTGGTTGCTTGCTTACTTACATACTTGGTTGCTTACTTGGTTGCTTGCTTGCTTGCTTGCTTGCTTACTTACTTACTTACTTACATACATTCTTGGTTGCTTACTTACTTACTTGGTTGCTTGCTTACTTACATACTTGGTTGCTTACTTACTTACTTACTTACATACTTGGTTGCTTACTTGGTTGCTTGCTTACTTACTTGGTTACATACTTACTTGGTCACTTACTTACTTACTTACTTACTTGATTGCTTACGTACTTACTTGGTTACTTACTTACTTGGTTGCTTGCTTGCTTGCATACTTGCTTGCTTGCTTACTTACTTACTTACTTACTTACTTACTTACTTACTTACATACTTACTTACATACTTGGTTGCTTGCTTGCTTACTTACTTGGTTGCTTACTTGCTTGCTTGCTTACTTACTTACATACTCGTTTGCTTACTTACTTACTTACTTGGTTGCTTATTTATTTACATACTTGGTTACTTACATACTTACTTACTTTCCTACTCGTTTGCTTACTTACTTACTTACTTATTTACTTTCTTACTTACTTACTTGTTTAATTACACACTTACTTACTTTCTTACTCGTCTGCTTACTTACTTGGTTGCTTACTTACTTACATACCTGTTTGCTTACACACTTACTTACTTACTTACTTACTTACTTGATTGCTTACTTACATACTTGGTTGCTTACATACTTACTTACTTACATACTTGGTTGCTTACATACTTACTTACTTACTTACTTACTTGCTTACATACGTACTTACTTTCTTACTCGTTTGCTTACTTACTTGGTTGCTTACTTACTTACATACTTGTTTGCTTACATACTTACTTACTTACTTACTTACATACTTACTTACTTGATTGCTCACTTACTTACATACTTGTTTGCTTACATACTTACTTACTTACTTACTTACTTACTTGCTTGTTTGCTTGCTTACTTGCTCACTTTTTTGCTTGCTTGCGTACTTACTTACATACTTGGTTGCTTACTTACTTACATACGTGGTTGCTTACTTGTTTGCTTACTTACTTGTTTGCTTACTTACTTACTTACTTACTTACTTGGTTGTTTACTTACTTACATACTTGGTTGCTTACTTACTTACTTACTTACCTGGTTGCTAACTTGCTTACTTACTTACTTACTTACTTACTTACTTCTTGATTACTTACTTACTTACTTGGTTTTTTACTTACTTACTTATTTACTTACTTGGTTGCTTAATACGTGGTTGCTTGCTTACTTGATTGCTTACTTACTTATTTAGTTACTTTGTTACTTACTTACTTACTTGGTGGCTTACTTACTAGGTTGCTTACTTACTAGGTTGCTTACTTACTTACTTGTTTGCTTACTCGGTTGCTTAATTACTTACATACTTACTTACTTACTTACTTGGTTGCTTACTTGGTTGCTTGCTTACTTACATACTTGGTCGCTTATTTACTTGTTAGCTTACTTACTTACTTTGTTGCTTACTTGGTTGCTTACTTACTTACTTACTTGGTTGCTTACTTACTTACTTGCTAACTAGTTTGCTTACTTACTTGTTGGCTTACTTACTTACTTACTTACTTACATACTTGGTTGCTTACTTGCTTACTTACTTACTTACTTGGTTGCTTACTTACTCACTTGCTAACTAGTTTGCTTACTTACTTGTTTACTTACTTACTTACTACTTACTTACTTACTTACTTACATACTTGGTTTCTTACTTACTTACTTACTTACTTACATACTTGGTTGCTTGCTTACTTACTTGGTTGCTTGCTTGCTTACTTACTTACTCACTTACTTACTTACTTACATACATACTTGGTTGCTTACTTACTTGGTTGCTTGCTTGCTTGCTTGTTTGCTTGCTTGCTTACTTGCTTGCTTACTTACTTGGTTGCTTGCTTACTTACATACTTGGTTGCTTGCTTGCTTGCTTACTTGCTTGCTTGCTTGCTTACTTACTTACTTACTTACTTACTTACTTACTTACATACATACATTCTTGGTTGCTTACTTACTTACTTGGTTGCTTGCTTACTTACATACTTGGTCGCTTACTTGGTCACTTACTTACTTACTTACTTACTTACTTACTTACTTACTTACTTACTTGATTGCTTACGTACTTACTTGGTTACGTACTTACTTGGTTGCTTGCATACTTGCTTACTTACTTACTTACTTACTTACTTACTTACTTACTTACTTACTTACTTACTTACTTACTTACTTACTTACATACTTGGTTGCTTGCTTACTTACTTGATTGCTTACTTGCTTGCTTACTTACTTACATACTCGTTTGCTTACTTACTTACTTGGTTGCTTACTTATTTACATACTTGGTTACTTACATACTTACTTACTTTCCTACTCGTTTGCTTACTTACTTACTTACTTACTTATTTACTTACTTACTTGTTTAATTACATACTTACTTACTTTCTTACTCATTTGCTTACTTACTTACTTACTTACTTACATACTTACTTGGTTGCTTACTTACTTACATACTTGTTTGCTTACTTACTTACTTACTTACTTACTTACTTACTTACTTGGTTGCTTACTTACTTACTTACTTACTTACTTACTTACATACTTGGTTGCTTACATACTTACTTACTTACTTACTTTCTTACTCGTTTGCTTACTTACTTGGTTGCTTACTTACTTACTTACATACTTGTTTGCTTACATACTTACTTACTTACTTACTTGTTTGCTTACATACTTACTTACTTACTTGCTTGCTTGCTTGCTTGCTTACTTGCTTACTTTTTTGCTTGCTTGCGTACTTACTTACATACTTGCTTACTTACTTACATACGTGGTTGCTTACTTGTTTGCTTACTTACTTGTTTGCTTACTTACTTACTTACTTGGTTGTTTACTTACTTACATACTTGGTTGCTTACTTACTTACTTACCTGGTTGCTAACTTGCTTACTTACTTACTTACTTTACATACTTGGTTGCTTACTTGTTTGCTTACTTGCTTGCTTACTTACTTACTTACTTACTTACTTACTTACTTACTTACTTACTTACTTACTTACTTACTTACATACTTGGTTGCTTACTTACTTACTTACTTACTTACTTACTTACTTGGTTTTTTACTTACTTACGTACTTGGTTGCTTACTTACTTACTTACTTAATTGATTGCTTGCTTACTTACTTACTTACTTACATACTTGGTTGCCTGCTTACTTACTTGGTTGCTTACTTGCTTACTTACTTACTTACATACTTGGTTGCTTGCTTACTTACTTGGTTGCTTACTTGCTTGCTTACTTACTTACTTACATACTTGGTTGCTTACATACTTACTTGGTTGCTTACTTGCTTGCTTACTTACATACTTGGTTGCTTACTTGTTTACTTACTTAATCACTTACTTACTTACTTACTTGGTTGCTTACTTACTTACATACTTGGTTGCTTACTTGTTTGCTTACTTACTTACTTGTTTGCTTACTTACTTACTTACTTACTTACTTGTTTGCTTACTTACTTACTTACTTGGTTCCTTACTTGTTTGCTTACTTACTTACTTACTTGGTTGCTTGCTTACTTACTTACATACTTGGTTGCTTACTTGTTTGCTTTCTTACTTACTTACTTACTTGTTTGCTTACTTACTTACTTGTTTGCTTACTTACTTACTTACTTGGTTGCTTACTTACTTACTCGTTTGCTTACTTACTTACGTGTTTGCTTACTTACTTACTTACTTACATACTCGTTTGCTTACTTACTTACTTGTTTGCTTACTTACTTACATACTTGTTTGCTTACTTACTTACTTACTTACTTGTTTGCTTACTTACTTACTTACTTGGTTCCTTACTTGTTTGCTTACTTACTTACTTACTTGGTTGCTTACTTACTTACATACTTGGTTGCTTACTCGTTTGCTTACTTACTTACTTGTTTGCTTACTTACTTACTTACTCGTTTGCTTACTTACTTACTTGGTTGCTTACTTATTTACATACTTGTTTGCTTACATACTTACTTACTTACTCGTTTGCTTACTTACTTACATACTCGTTTGCTTACTTGCATACTTGTTTGCTTACTTACTTACATTCTCGTTTGCTCACTTACTTATTTGTTTGCTTACTTACTTATTTGTTTGCTTACTTAATTACAAACTTGGTTGCTTGCTTACTTACTTGGTTGCTTACTTGCTTGTTTGCTTACTTACTTACTTGGTTGCTTAATTACTTGTTTGCTTACTTACTTACATACTTGGTTGCTTGCTTGCTTAGTTACTTGGTTGCTTACTCGCTTACTTACTTACTTGGTTGCTTACTTACTTGTTTGCTTACTTACCTACTTACATACTTGGTTGCTTACTTACTTACTTGGTTGCTTACTCGCTTACTTACTTACTTACTTGGTTTCTTACTTACTTCTTACTTACTTACTTACTTGGTTTCTTACTTACTTGTTTGCTTACTTACTTACTTGTTTGCTTACTTACTTATTTGTTTGCTTACTTAATTACAAACTTGGTTGCTTGCTTACTTACTTGGTTGCTTACTTGCTTGTTTGCTTACTTACTTACTTACTTGGTTGCTTAATTACTTGTTTGCTTACTTACTTACATACTTGGTTGCTTGCTTGCTTACTTACTTGGTTGCTTACTCGCTTACTTACTTACTTGGTTGCTTACTTACTTGTTTGCTTACTTACCTACTTACATACTTGGTTGCTTACTTACTTACTTACTTGGTTGCTTACTCGCTTACTTACTTACTTACTTGGTTTCTTACTTACTTCTTACTTACTTACTTACTTACTTACTTGGTTGCTTACTTACTTACATACTTGGTTGCTTACTTACTTACTTGGTTGCTTACTCGCTTACTTACTTACTTACTTGGTTGCTTACTTACTTCTTACTTACTTACTTACTTACTTACTTGGTTGCTTACTCGCTTACTTACTTACTTACTTGGTCGCTTACTCGCTTACTTACTTACTTACTTACTTACTTACTTGGTTGCTTACTCGCTTACTTACTTACTTACTTGGTTTCTTACTTACTTCTTACTTACTTACTTACTTACTTGGTTGCTTACTTACTTCTTACTTACTTACTTACTTGGTTGCTTACTCGCTTACTTACTTACTTACTTACTTACTTACTTGGTTGCTTGCATACTTACTTGGTTGCTTGCTTACTTACTTGGTTGCTTACTTGTTTGTTTGCTTGCTTACTTACTTACTTGGTTGCTTACTTACTTCTTACTTACTTACTTACTTACTTACTTACTTACTTACTTACTTACTTACTTACTTACTTACTTACTTACTTACTTACTTGGTTGCTTACTTACTTGGTTGCTTGCTTACTTACTTGGTTGCTTACTTGATTGTTTGCTTACTTACTTACTTGGTTGCTTACTTACTTCTTACTTACTTACTTACTTGGTTGCTTGCTTACTTACTTGGTTGCTTGCTTGCTTACTTGGTTGCTTACTTGCTTGTTTGCTTAGTTACTTACTTGGTTGCTTACTTACTTCTTACTTACTTACTTACTTACTTACTTCTTACTTACTTACTTACTTGGTTGCTTGCTTACTTACTTGGTTGCTTGCTTGCTTACTTACTTGGTTGCTTACTTACTTGATTGTTTGCTTACTTACTTACTTGGTTGCTTACTTGATTGTTTGCTTACTTACTTACTTGGTTGCTTACTTACTTCTTACTTACTTACTTACTTGGTTGCTTGCTTACTTACTTGGTTGCTTGCTTGCTTACTTGGTTGCTTACTTGCTTGTTTGCTTAGTTACTTACTTGGTTGCTTACTTACTTCTTACTTACTTACTTACTTACTTACTTACTTACTTACTTACTTACTTACTTACTTACTTCTTACTTACTTACTTACTTACTTACTTACTTACTTGGTTGCTTGCTTGCTTACTTACTTGGTTGCTTGCTTGCTTACTTACTTAGTTGCTTACGCTACTTACTTACTTACTTACGCATTAATAACATTAATAATAAGCAATCTTTTTGCCAATTAATGCTTTTTCACATAATTACAAGTTGTATTCGTATTTTGTATCCCATATGTTGGCAACAGCATTGTGACGTCAATGTATGCGCATCGGGAACAGTTGAAGAGACCTGATGCAGCTGATGACCATGGCAATTGTTCGATGAGCAAGAAACAAAAACACATATTTACGTAATAAGCACACATTTCTAGTGCAGTAATTTCAATTGCTAATGGCTCCCAGAATACGAAATAACGTATGGAAATCATAAGTGCAAGCATAGAATCCATTTTTGGGTCTCTTATAGTTTTAATGCGTTCACAGTTTAATAATTTGACAACGAAATTTTAATATGAATTATTTACTTTCCAGTACTCATTGATTTTCTACCAAGCCACCATATTGTGATTCGCATATTCCCAAGTAACAAAGGAAATGCGGTTCAAACAAATTGCTGGGCAGATAGCGTTACATTTTATTCCATGGAAGTGCTTCACAATATGCAGCCTCAGGCTACGTTCCGCAATATCCTGAGTGAGCAAATGAGGACGGCCTTGTACTAGCGTGAGATGTTCAGAGGGCCATGAAATAATAGCGCAAGCTTTATGCAAATTTATCCACAGCCGCCTTCTTTCCATTCCATTCGTTTCTATAAGGCGCCCGCCTACGAGGCAGGGTACAATTCAGGAATATTTATATAGACCTTCCTTCACAACCATTTGGTAAATCTTCAGAATTCCTCATCGTTCGTTTTAAAGAGGCGTTTCTTTTACATATGAGGGTAATTCAGAAAGTAAGTGTCACAAAAGTTTAGTCAAATATCTTCCAGTGTTAATGCAGGCCCCCCAGGGACTCACATCTAGTGTGTCGTGGGTTGGCGACCACAGGACCCCAGTTGAGTCCGGCATTGCTTCCACTTACTTGTGCTGGGCTCCTCTCCGTTTTCTTTCCTATCGACCTCTCTTGGTCAACTCCTGTTCTCTTCCGACCCCAATTTATTAGGGTATCCGAGGCCTAGGTAGTATCTTCCTTTCCCTCCTTAATTGGCCCTTGTCTCATCTTTCCTGATCCCTCATTCTTCTAGGGATCAGCCTTCTTTTGCTTTTCATTACAGTTCCTTTTCTCTTTAAGATTCCCGCCCTTTTTTATGGATTGGCTCCCGGAGTATCTAAATTATTTTTTGTGAGGATATTGAATCTCAACCACATTTTGCAGGTATTTTCAATCTACATTGCATTTTGTAAGTATTTTGAATCTTGTAAGGCATTTTCAATCTAAATTCCATTGTGTACTTTCAATTTCAATTGCATTTTGTAAATATTTTGAAATTCAAATGCATTTTGTAAGTATTTTGAATTTCAATCGCATTTTGAGTATTTCTTATCTACATTGCATTTTGTAAGTATTTTGAATTTCAATCGCATTTTGAGTATTTCTTACCTACATTACATTTTGTAAGTATTTTGAATTTCAATTAAATTTTGTAAGTTATTTTGAACCTAACCTACATTTTATGTGTATTTTTCAATCTATTCCTTTTGTGAGCATTTTCCTCCTAAATTACCTTTTGTACGTATTTCCACTCTACAATTTGAGAGTCATTTCAATCTGAGTTCCATTTTGTAAATATTTTCAGTCCATCTTAATTTTCGTTCTGGTTTCCATTTCATTGTCATTTTCGCTAACACCCAGACCATTAGGGGCCGATAACCTAGATGTTAGGCCCCTTAATTATCATCATCTTCTTCTATAATAGAATAATTCCAATTACTGTATATGTAAAGAAGTAACGTGAAGTAAATGACATGTGGTTAAGATATATTGTTATAGAAAATTGAAGAAGGAGAAAACTAAGGGATGAGATGTTTCGCTCGTCATGCGAGCATCATTAGATCCTAATCTATGAGACTCTACAAAACATAATCATAATTAGAATGTTGGTTGGTTCTTAAGTTTAGGGGCTGCGACAACGCGGTCATGTAGCCCCGTGTACTTTGGGTGTGTGTAGAATCTGTCTGATAACCGGTGTTAATTATGATGACAGTATTAATTTGTGTATCTGTTTCTTTCTATTCAAGTAAGGACTGCAGACTTTGAATTTTTCAAATAGTTCCTACTTTTGCCGCCAAATGCTACCGTCAACGACTACTAGTTCAGAACTAAGATACTAGACGCCACCGCAATCGGCTCTTGGCAACGAACGTAGGAACTTAAGAGCGTTGTTTACATTCTTAACCTATATAATTTAGCTTCACACAGGTGTAATTAGTGGAAGGTTCTTTAACATGCCATAAATCTAAGACATGGAACTGCCGGCTTTACTTCCCCTCCGAAGGACGCCATACTGAGGGATTTTAACGCTCTTAAAAATCCGACGACTTCGGCGGGATTTGAACCCGCGATCTTGGAATAATTAGAATGTTATTGGTTTTACGTCCCTTTTAAATACTCGGGCTTTTAGCGACGCCAGGGTGTCGGAATTTTGCCCCTAAGGGGATCTTTAACGTACCAGTAAATTTACTGACACGGTTCTCTCACATTTGCGCACCCTCAAATACCCGTTGACTGTGCCAGGGTTCGATCCTGCAACCTTGGGGAACAGCAGGTGAGAACGTTACCGCTGAGCCACGCAGCCAGGCCTCTACATAACACTGCCGAGATTTCTCGCACTTCAACGTCATTGTAAGGATCAATGCGACCCAGTTCTGGCGGGAGCTATCGTTTTGTTTATTTGTTCAACACGCGAGAACTGGCGCGTGGGTATTTTTGACCCGAAGCTTAAATAACGGTCTATATTTTCATTATGGTCAACCCTTATAACCAGTGGCTTACTCTACCTTCCTTCCTAGCTTTGAACTTCACCCTGCAAACGTAACATGTCCATAGTTCTAGGAACACTCAAGTTATTTCTACACACATCAAAAAAAGTTTTGCATCACCTCGGTTCCCAGATCTCCGGCATATAGACGTTGACTGTGTATATTGTATCCAAGATACAGTCCCTCTGACTGTTCATAGATGTCACTAAAACTGCTCAAAGATGTAAACAACCATGCATGAGCAGGGCCTATTAGACGGAGGGGGTACGACAGCCGATCAGTTCCAGTCATTCCACCAGGACGAAGGTACGCTGCTCATGTTGTCTGTAGTTCTACCATGCCTAGAAGGTCAATACCGCAGTTCGATCGCGTCCGCATTGTTACTTTGTGTCAAGAAGGGCTCTCAACAAGGGAAGTTTCCAGGCGTCTCAGAGTGAACCAAAGCGATGTTGTTCGGACATGGAGGAGGTACAGGGAAACAGGAACTGTCGATGACAGGCCTCGCTCAGGCCGCCCAAGGGCTACTACTGTAGTGGATGACCGCTACTTACGGATTGCCGCTCGGAGGAACCCTGACAGCAATGCCACCATGTTGAATAATGCGTTTCGTTCAGCCACAGGACGTCGTGTTTCAACTCAAACTGTGCGCAATAGGCTGCATGATGCGCAACTTCACTCCCGACGTCCATGGCGAGGTCCAGCTTTGCAACCCCGACACCATGCAGCGCGGTACAGATGGGCCCAACAACATGCTGAATGGACCCCACGGAATTGGCATCACGTTCTCTTCACCGATGAGTGTCGCATATGCCTTCAACCAGACAATCGTCGGAGACGTGTTTGGAGGCACCCTGGTCAGGCTGAACGTCTTAGACACACTGTCCAGCGAGTGCAGCAAGGTGGTGGTTCCCTGATGTTTTGGGGTGGCATTATGTGGGGCCGACGTACGCCACTGGTGGTCATGGAAGGCTCCGAAACGGCTTTACGATACCTGAATGACATCCTCCGACCGATAGTGCAACCATATCGGCAGAATATTGGAGAGGCATTTGTCTTCATGGACGACAATTCTCGACCTCATCGTGCACATCTTGTGAATGCGTTCCTTCAAGATAACGACATCGCTCGACTACAGTGGCCAGCATGTTCGCCAGACATGAACCCTATCGAACATGCCTGGGATATGTTGAAAAGGGCTGTTTATGGACGTCTTGACCCACCAACCACTCTGAGAGATTTACGCCGAATTGTCGTTGAGGAGTGGGACAATTTGGACCAACAGTGTCTTGATGAACTTGTGGATAGTATGCCACGGCGAATACAGGCATGCATCAATGCAAGAGGACGTGCTACTGGGTATTAGAGGTAGTGGTGTGTACTGCAATCTGGACCACAAATGCTGAAAGTCTAGCTGTATGATGGTACAACATGCAATGTGTGGGTCTCATGAGCAATAAAACGAGCTGAAATGTTGTTTGTGTTGATCTCTATTCCCTTTGTATTTAACGGTTCCGGAACTCTTGGAACCGAGGTGATGCAAAACTTTTTTTGATGTGTGTATATTATTTACGGTGGGGTCAGATTTACCCATGGCGTCAGTCCTCGCGTGACAGTTTTCGGCTTATGTTAGTCGGAACAATGTGTAAAAAATATGGGGGGAAATCCATCTATTTTGGTGCAGCACAATCACATAGCTCACGTTATTGTTGATCCATGTTTATGGTCTGGGGATACCTTGGTCATCAGCTCTTTTGTCCAAAACAAATTCAGACGACTGCTTTACCACCATTATCAAGGCCAATTATAATGCTACGGAAATTATTGTCATTTCTCTGCATGTTAAATTTGAAAAATATAAATAAACCTCATTTTATATTGGGAATAATTCATAGGAAGACACCAGGTGTAAAATTACTTCATTAAATTCCGTACGACTACGACAAAAAGGGAGTGACACAGTATGGGTCAAAATGACCCAGTGCCAATCCTCGTGTTATTAGCCTACTTTTCACATTTTGCAAAAATGAGGAAAAAGTAGACTTATGAGATCGGGCAAATGTGTGTCTGTCTGTCTGTCTGTCCTTCTGTCTGTCTGGCTGTGTGTGTGTCCCCCCCCCCCTATCAACTCCTAAACGGCTGCAGCAATCGAAACAAAATTTGGTAGGAGTAAAGATCAATACCTGAATATCTCACGGCCATATTTGAAAATGATGTCAGTGCTGCCAACTGCTGAAAAAATCGCAATTGAAATTTGAGCTCCATGTCGGATATCTTGGAAGGTATGAATGGGAGCTATTTCAAAATTGGCACACGTATAGATAATAATATTGCAGTTTAATTTCCAGGAGGTCATATTTGGCAGTGTTGCCAAAATGATTATAAGCCTGCTGATAGGTCCAAATTTTAAATGCATATAACTTCTACACTATCAATTGGATTTCAACCAAATTTCGTATGTGATATTTGTACATAAACAGATATGACTGAGAGTATTCTTAAGAGCCACCAGGGCTGCCAACTGATAATAAATGCTCTCAATTTTTTTTATCCAAATACCCATATATCAGAAAGTATGCAGGGCGACAGCTTTAAACTATGCACACGTATAGTACGTGACATTCTATATTAATATGGAGTAACTTATATACGTCAGTGCTACCAACATGATTCTAAGCCTGCTGAGAGGTCCAGCTTTAAACACATGTAACTTCTATACTATCATTTGGATTTCAACCAAATGTCGTGCGTGCTATGTGTACCATAACAGATATGACATGCGTATACTTACGAGCAACCAGGGCTGCCAACTGTTAATAAATACTGTCTCTATTTTTGTTACCTTAATATCAATATATCAGAAAGTATGCAAGCCTATAGCTCTAAACTTTGCACACGTATAGTACCTGGCATTCTAGGTTAATTTGGAGTAACTAATATAGGCCTACGCCAGTGCTGCCAACATGATTTTAAGCCTGCTGATAGGTCCAATTTTAAAATGCATGTAACTTCTCTACTAACTAATGGATTTCATTCAAAATTGACACAACAATAGATCTTATTATTTCGGATTATTTCTGACCAATAGATGCATGTCATTGATGCCATCATGATTTTACCCGCGCTGTTAGATCCAATGTTTAACTGCATGTAACGTCCATGCTATCCATTGGACTTCAACCAAATTTTGTATTCTGTACCTTAAGAGTTGGAACTAAGAATATACTCAGGCACCAGGGCTGCCAACTGTAGTTCTCTATTAGGCTACATTATGCCAGGTATACAGTATTTCGAACTAATTAGAAATTTCGATATTACCAACTTAATTTCGTCATTATTTTAGATAGGTCCATATAGATTAATCATTGGCATGAATCTTAAATTTTAAGAAAAGTAGGCTCTTTAGTTCGTCACGGAACTTCTTGTATTATTCACGTGAGTTCTCAAGAGTTAAACGCACTTTATAAACAAATAAATATATTTCCGTTGACTTTTCAAGAAATGCCATATTTTTCCTGTACTATTGAGGGAGACGATTTGGAAGATTTTGGTACAAACCACACCTTCTAACTCCCTCTGGTTTAGGAGCTTGAGTTTTGTGAAACTTACACCGTAGCTTATTATGTGATGATGATCATTTGAAGCTGGGTAATGTTTTCACTTGTCCTGACTCGCTCTCAAAGTGTACTTAAGTAATATACTGAGTTCAATTCTCCATTGTTACAGGCGATGAAGATTCTGTCGAAACGGAAGCTGCTCAAAAAAGCGGGGATATTCGGTGAGTATTTGACGTCTTTTTCTGTATGCCTTTAATGGCACTACTGTATGGAAGCAATTTTTCAGTAAATGTGTATTGGTATCTCAAATCAAATGGTTATTGCTATGGAACACTTAAGTAACAATCTACAAGTGTGAACACAAATCAGCAGTACATTTCGATTACTAAGGCGACACTTAGAAATGGTTCTTATACGATAATAGATAAATAAACAAACTAATCGATAAATAAAAAATCAATGAATAAATAACAACAAATCAATGAATAAACAACAAACAAAACAATGAATAAACAACAAACAAATCAATGAATAAATAACTAACATATCAATGAATAAAGAACAAACATGTCAATGAATAAATAACAAGCAAATCAATGAATAAATAACAAACAAATCAATTAATAAATAACAAACATATCAATGAATAATTAACAAACAAATCAATTAATAAATAACAAACATGTCAATGAATAAATAACAAACAAATCAATGAATAAACAACAAACATATCAATAAATAAATAACAAACATATCAATGTATAAATAACAAAAAAATCAATGAATAAATAACAAACATATCAATGAATAATTAACAAACATATCAATTAATAAATAACAAACATATCAATAAATAAATAACAAACATATCAATGAATAAATAACAAACATATCAATGAATAATTAACAAACAAATCAATTAATAAATAACAAACATATCAATGAATAAATAACAAACATATCAATGAATAAATAACAAACATATCAATGAATAATTAACAAACATATCAATGAATAATTAACAAACAAATCAATTAATAAATAACAAACATATCAATGAATAAATAACAAACATATCAATGTATAAATAACAAAAAAATCAATGAATAAATAACAAACATATCAATGAATAAATAACAAACATATCAATGAATAAATAACAAACATATCAATGAATAATTAACAAACAAATCAATTAATAAATAACAAACATATCAATGAATAAATAACAAACATATCAATGTATAAATAACAAAAAAATCAATGAATAAATAACAAACATATCAATGAATAATTAACAAACATATCAATTAATAAATAACAAACATATCAATAAATAAATAACAAACATATCAATGAATAAATAACAAACATATCAATGAATAATTAACAAACAAATCAATTAATAAATAACAAACATATCAATGAATAAATAACAAACATATCAATGAATAAATAACAAACATATCAATGAATAATTAACAAACATATCAATGAATAATTAACAAACAAATCAATTAATAAATAACAAACATATCAATGAATAAATAACAAACATATCAATGAATAATTAACAAACAAATCAATTAATAAATAACAAACATATCAATGAATAATTAACAAACATATCAATGAATAATTAACAAACAAATCAATTAATAAATAACAAACATATCAATGAATAAATAACAAACATATCAATGTATAAATAACAAAAAAATCAATGAATAAATAACAAACATATCAATGAATAAATAACAAACATATCAATGAATAATTAACAAACAAATCAATTAATAAATAACAAACATATCAATGAATAAATAACAAACATATCAATGAATAAATAACAAACATATCAATGAATAATTAACAAACATATCAATGAATAATTAACAAACAAATCAATTAATAAATAACAAACATATCAATGAATAAATAACAAACATATCAATGTATAAATAACAAAAAAATCAATGAATAAATAACAAACATATCAATGAATAAATAACAAACATATCAATGAATAATTAACAAACAAATCAATTAATAAATAACAAACATATCAATGAATAAATAACAAACATATCAATGAATAAATAACAAACATATCAATGAATAATTAACAAACAAATCAATTAATAAATAACAAACATATCAATGAATAAATAACAAACATATCAATGAATAAATAACAAACATATCAATGAATAATTAACAAACAAATCAATTAATAAATAACAAACATATCAATGAATAAATAACAAACATATCAATTAATAAATAACAAACATATCAATTAATAAATAACAAACATATCAATAAATAAATAACAAACATATCAATAAATAAATAACAAACATATCAATGAATAATTAACAAACAAATCAATTAATAAATAACAAACATATCAATGAATAAATAACAAACATATCAATGAATAAATAACAAACATATCAATGAATAAATAACAAACATATCAATGAATAATTAACAAACAAATCAATTAATAAATAACAAACATATCAATGAATAAATAACAAACATATCAATGAATAATTAACAAACAAATCAATTAATAAATAACAAACATGTCAATGAATAAATAACAAACAAATCAATGAATAAACAACAAACATATCAATAAATAAATAACAAACATATCAATGTATAAATAACAAAAAAATCAATGAATAAATAACAAACATATCAATGAATAAATAACAAACATATCAATGAATAATTAACAAACAATTCAATTAATAAATAACAAACATATCAATGAATAAATAACAAACATATCAATGAATAAATAACAAACAAATCAATGAATAAATAACAAACATATCAATGAATAAATAACAAACATATCAATGAATAAATAACAAACATATCAATGAATAAATAAATAAATGAATGAATAAATGTTTTGGGGGTGATTCTGTCATTCTGTCCAACCTACATAATCCTCGACATAGATTTAAAGCCTGAGTGTAAGGAATCTGATGATGATAACTTGACGGTCGGAACTACTCATCCAAATGAATTTATTAATCTCATGTAATTGTTTTCAGGTTTAAGGGAATAATGCCAATACAATTGGGTGCAAGTGAGTTGACCGACTGAAGACATTTGATTTGTTATTTATTTGTTTACTTTTATTTTCATTTGTTTGTTTTTTATTTATGTTTTATTTATTCATTTGTTTGTTTATTTATTTGTTTATTTTTTAGCCTACTTTTCACTATTTGCAAAAATGAGGAAAAAGTAGACTTATGAGATCGGGCAAATGTGTGTTTGTCTGTCCTTCTGTCTGTCTGTCTGTCTGTCTGTCTGTCTGTCTGTGTGTGTGTGTGTGTGTGTGTGTGTGTCCCCCCCTATCAACTCCTAAACGGCTGCAGCAATCCAAACAAAATTTGGTAGGAGTAAAGATATATACCTGAATATCTCACGGTCATATTTGAAAATGATGTCAGTGCTACCAACTGCTGAAAATCGCAATTGAAATTTGAGCTCCATGTTGGATATCTTGGAAGGTATGAATGGGAGCTATTTCAAAATTGGCACACGTATAGATAATAATATTGCAGTCTCATTTCCAGGATGCCATACATGGCAGTATTGCCAAAATGATTATAAGCCTGCTGATAGGTCCAAAATTTAAATGCATATAACTTCTACACTATCAATTGGATTTCAACCAAATTTCGTATATGCTATGTGTACAAAAACAGATATGACTGAGAGTATTCTTAAGAGCTCCAGGGCTGCCAACTGTTAATAAATGTTCTCAATTTTTTTTAATCCAAATTCCCATATATCAGAAAGTATTCAAGCCGACAGCTTTAAACTATGCACACGTATAGTACCTGACATTCTATATTAATTTGGAGTAACTTATATACGTCAGTGCTACCAACATGATTCTAAGCCTGCTGAGAGGTCCAACTTTAAATACATGTAACTTCTATACTATCAATTGGATTTCAACCAAATTTCGTATGTGCTATGTGTACAAAAACAGATATGACTGAGAGTATTCTTAAGAGCTCCAGGGCTGCTAACTGTTAATAAATACTGTCTCTATGTTTGTTACCCTAATATCAATACATCAGAAAGTATGCAAGCCAAAAGCTCTAAACTTTGCACACTTATAGTACCTGGCTTTCTAGATTAATTTGGAGTAACTAATATTGGCCTACACCAGTGCTGCCAACATGATTCTAAGCCTGCTGAGAAGTCCAATTTTAAAATGCTTGTAACTTCTATACTGACTAATGGATTTCATTCAAAATTGACACAACAATAGATCCGATTATTTCAGATTATTTATATCCAATACATGTATGTCATTGTTGCCAACATGATTTTACGCGCGCTGTTAAATTCAATGTTTAACTGCATGTAACGTACATGCTATCCATTAGACTTCAACCACATTTTGTATTCTGTACCTTAAGAGATGGAACTAAGAATATATTCAGTCCCCAGGGCTGCCAACTGTAGTTCTCTATTAGGCTACATTGTGCCAGGTATACACTATTTCGAACTAATTAGAAATTTCGATATTACCAACTTAAGTTCGTCATTATTCTTGATAGATCCATATAGATTAATCATTGGCATGAATCTTAAATTTTAAGAAAAGTAGGCTCTTTAGTTCCTCACGGAACTTATTGTTATTCATTCGTTGGTTTATTTTTTAGCCTACTTTTCACATTTTGCAAAAATGAGGAAAAAGTAGACTTATGAGATCGGGCAAATGTGTGTGTGTGTGTGTGCGTGTGCGTGTGCGTGTGCGTGTGCGTGCGTGCGTGCGTGCGTGCGTGTGTGTGTGTGTGTGTGTGTGTGTGTGTGTGTGTGTGTGTCAACTCCTAAACGGCTGCAGAAATCGAAACAAAATTTGGTAGGAGTAAAGATCTATACCTGAATATGTCAATGCCGTATTTGAAAAGGTTGTCAGTGCTACCAACTGCTGGAAAATCGCAATTGAGATTTGAGCTCCATGTTGGATATCTTGGAAGGTATGAATCGGAGCTATTTCAAAATTGGCACACGAATAGATAATAATATTGCAGTCTCATTTCCAGGAGGCCATACATGGCAGTGTTGCCAAAATGATTATAAGCTTGCTGATAGGTCCAAATTTAAAATGCATATAACTTCTACACTATCAATTGGATTTCAACCAAATTTCGTATGTGCTATGTGTACATAAACAGATATTACTGAGCGTATTCTTAAGAGCCACCAGGGCTGCCAACTGTTAATAAATGCTCTCAATTTATTCTATCCAAATACCTATGTATCAGAATGTATGCAAGCCGACAGCTTTAAACTATGCACACGTATAGTACCTGACATTATATATTAATTTGGAGTAAGTTATACACGTCAGTGCTACCAACATGATTCTAATCCTACTGAGAGGTCCAACTTTCAATGCATGTAACTTCTATACTAACATTTGGATTTCAACCAAATTTTGTGTGTGCTATGTGTACCATAACAGATATGATTATGCCGATTCTTAAGAGTAACCAGAGCTGCCAACTGTTAATAAATACTGTCTCTATTTTTGTTACCCTAATATCAATACATCAGAAAGTATGCAAGCCAATAGCTCTAAACTGTGCACACGTATAGTACCTGGCATTCTAGATTAATTTGGAGTAACTAATATAGGCCTACGCCAGTGCTACCAACATGATTCTAAGCCTTCTGATAGGTCCAATTTTAAAATGCATGTAACTTCTATACTAGCTAATGGATTTCACTCAAAATTGGCACAACAATAGATCATATTATTTCAGATTATTTCTGACTAATACATGTATGTCATTGTTGCCAACATGATTTTACGCGCGCTGTTAGATCCAATGTTTAACTGCATGTAACCTCCATGCTATCCATTGGACTTCAACCACATTTTGTATTCTGTACCTTAAGAGATGGAACTAAGAATATATTCAGTCACCAGGGCTGCCAACTGTAGTTCTCTATTAGGCTACGTTATGACAGGTATACAGTATTTCGAACTAATTAGAAATGTCGATATTACCAACTTAATTTCGTCATTATTCTTGATAGATCCATATAGATTAATCATTGGCATGAATCTTAAATTTTAAGAAAAGTAGGCTCTTTAGTTCGTCACGGAACTTATTGTTATTCATTCGTTGGTTTATTTTTATTTATTTGTTTATTTATTTACTTGTCTATTTTTTATTTATGTTTTATTTAATTTGCGAATAGACCACTGAAGATCACGCTACAATTTCTGTTCTTCTTCGTGTTATGATTCCTCTTCCTCCAGTGTTCCTTCATATGGGCACTGTGCTGCTGCTCCAGTTTCTTCCAGTCTTCGCGGAGTCCTTCCAAATGCAGAATAATGGTCCGAAATGTATCCCTATCTACCATCTGAACTTCCTAATTGCTCCATCTTTCTAGATCTTTACGAACTTCCTGAATCCATGCTGTAGTTGTTTTCTTGTTCTTTTTGGTTATTCTGGTTTCGTTAATTCTGTACAAGTGCCCGAGAAATGACAACCACCTCCCTTCCATGGTTTCTGAGATCGTCTCCACATTTTTGTAGCCGTCATTGGTTTTCCGAAGTATTGCAGATTCTCCAACTTGTAGGTCATTCGCTGGCAAATAAACACTCTGTTTTAGCCACAGTTCTAACTTATGGTGCAGAATCATAGAATGTAACAAAACAGGAAGAACACCAGTTGCAGGTTTTCGAAAATAAAGTGCACAGTATAGGAAACTTTTTGGACCATTTTTTGACCCCGCATTTCAAAGCTGGAAAAAAAAAAGATCCAATAAAGACCAATCACCAATACTCTACATCAAAAACTCCAGAAGACTTCAATGGGCTGGTCATTTACTAAGAATGGGATACGATAGGATGGTCTTACAAATATTTAGAGAAGAACCAAGAGGAAAAAGTGACAGTCAGTCTGAAAGACTAGACTTTGTATCATTTTAAATGCTACAAATGCTGAAAAATGCTAGAAAGCCAAAGACTCTTGACATGTTAGAAAATTATCTGCATAATACTTATCTTGTTTCAAATTACTCGTGAACGGCAAGTGCAAACCAAGGGCAAAGCAAGGTCAAGCGCGCGGGACGTTCCCCTTCCATCCAGTCTAAAAGCACTTATAGTGGGCGATGTATTGAAGATAGAGATATGCTCTCGCGGACTCTTCATGCTGACCAATTCTTACGCTCATAGTATATTGATATTTTTAGCGGTTTGCCCAGCGTAAGCTTAAGAAGCGCACGGACGCCAAGTTTGTTTTCGACTTTTTCACTGAAATCGTTACTGCTTGGCTTCCTTTGATCATACATAAATTATTTTCTAAAGAATCTTTCCTCGAGATATTCTTTACAGAATGGTGAAAACCGCATCAAAATCCATCCAGTGGTTCTCGAGATTACCCGTGACATCCAAGAATCGGGGATTTTTGTCTTATACTAACAAAGTAGAGATTGTCGGGGAACACATGCACCAAGCAGTACTATGACGTCACACACCTCAGTGCATCTGGGTACATTTCGTCCCGTCACCGTAACGTAACGCCAGACCCCAGCGTAACGACGAGGTCGACAAGATCATTTAAAATGATAAAATGCCAGTTGGAAGACCACGAAGTTCCTGGATAAAGAAATCTCGAACTTTGTAGACATCTGAATGTGGACACCTGGCAAGATCTCGCCCAAAGCAGAGTTCAGTGGAAACATTTCGTGTGATCGGCGCGGGATCTTCGTGTCCCATAGAAGCCTTCTGAGTGAGTTATAGTGCTTTATCTTGGCATTCCAAGAGATGCACTTCTTGTTGTAGATGTGTTTAGTTAGCCCGTAAGCTCTCTCCATTTTTTGAGATCCGATCCCTTTCTCTAGCCGCTTCTCTTGTCTGGTCTCGCCGAGGTATTTCAACTTTTTTTACTCTCTCAATTCGTCCAAACTCTGTTTCAAGGAATTTTGATCCATGTTTGTCATTCGTCATGAATTTGGTCTTCTCTTTTGATGATGATAATAATAATGTTATTGGTTTTACGTCCCTTTTAACTACTCCGACTTTTACAGACGCCTGGATGCCGGAATTTTACCCCGAAGAGGATCTTTGACGTGCCAGTAAATCTACTCACACGGTTCCCTTTCTCTTTTGAAACCCTAAGCCCAGTGTTCCCTGCGATATTTTCTAGGAGGTAGATATGTTGTATTTTATTAATTTTTATTTAAAATCAATTTTAATTCGTCATTTCTTAGTTTTAAAATAGTACATTATGCAATAAGTCTATAATGGCAATAGACACGAGTATGTTTATAAAACGAGCGAAGAGAGATTTATGTTCGACCCTAGCGAAATGTAAATGTCAGAAAACTGTACTATAATGAGGATCATTAGTACAAGTTTTCATTATGATACAGTTTCTCCCGCCAATCAGAGCTCAAGAAACAGTTGTGTGACCAATTAGGTAAGGATAGCATCGCACCTGCGCTCACTTCCATGGACCCCTATTTTAAATTTCACAGCGTGGCGAGTGTCATAGTGGGGTATTTGAGGAGGCCATGGTCAAATACAAGGTACATAAAACTGGCGAAATCTCGACAGATATTTATGAATATTTATGTTCGAACAGAAATATTCATAAATATCTGTCGAGATTCAGTCACTTGAATTTAGTGATCGGAGTGCAAGCGCCGAGTTTGCTCTCTTTGCTTTCCAAGTGCGCTGAACCACGCATGCGCTCTGTCTGCTTGGCAATGCCATATGTTTACAGTCAGCCGTCAGCACAAGCATTCACTCAAACTGTCACCGAAGTTGTATGAAAGAATGCCCTGTGTAGAAATTGGTGTTGGGGATATTAAGGTACAGTGATATTTATTTTCTCATATTCCCCAGTTTAATTACGCGAAGATATGGGACGGTGCACTTTCCATATCGGTGATTTTGTCTTTGTGTTTGCCATTATAACTACAATGGTTGATTGGATATATTTTACATTGTCAACTTTCAAATCATGTAATTCATGTCCGACATGTTGGATTCTGTGTTCAAGTGCGAAGCTATCAAGTACCGGTACCTAATTGGTCACACATCATATATCTTGAGCTCTGATTGGTTGGAGAAACTGTACCATAATGAAAACTTGTACTATAATGAGCCTCATTATAGTATAGTTTTCCGACATATAATATTTACATTTCGCCATAGTCGACCATAAAACTCGCTACGCTCGTTTTATAAACATACTCGTGTCTTAATTATTGCCATTATAGGCTCGTTGCATAATGTACTATTATCAGAGCTAGATTTGTGACAGTACGCTCCAGTACACCGTACCGAAACCTCTGATCAGGGGAAAAGTCAAATATATAACATAATTTTTAGAACTGTGGAACGTTAGTTGTAAGTGAAGGCCAACTTGGTCTTTGACAGGATAATTATTTCAGAAAACTGTAGACAAAATTATAAAACAAGAAGTAAAAGATTGTTGGTGAATTTTCGAGTCGAATGTTTTTTTTTTTAATTACGTAAAAAGAATGAAAATAATGTTCATTGTTTGAATGGTAGCCTAGTTGGCCTACATTAAAATTTAATACAGGCCAACGGCTATGGTAAGAAAAATGTTGCTACAGCAGTCTTAATTTAATTTCAAATTGCAATCAAAATTAGATTGCTATTTTGCCCACAGATTATTTTTAAACGTGTTCAGAAAAGCGTAAAATATCATTTTTAGAACTCTATATTTCAATATTCCATAAATACCTACCCCCCCACCTCCCCCTCATTCCCCTCCCGCCACCCGGTAGCCCATAGTACCGGGACCTCTTTCTTTACGAATCAAGCACTGACTATTATAATTTCCATACGAGTGTCTTAATTACCATTATAGGTGAGTTTCATACGACTATTTATGTTCGACGATAATTATAACTATTTTATGTTCGAACATAAATATTCATAAATATCTGTCGAGATTTCGCCAGTTTTATGTACTGAACAGAGCAGTGCATTGTATGTGACCATGGCCTCCTGGAATACCTCACTATGATACTCGCCACGCTGTGAAATTTAAAATAGGAGGCCGTGGAAGTGAGCGCAGGTGCGATGCTATCCTCACCTAATTGGTCACACAACTGTTTCTTGAGCTCTGATTGGTGGGAGAAACTGTATCAGAATGAAAACTTGTGCTAATGAGCCTCATTATGATACAGTTTTCTGACATATAATATTTACATTTCGCCATGGTCGAACATAAAATTATTTTATTTTATTTGTATTTTTTAATATACGGTAATTATCTATTTCAGGTCGGATGGCCCCCAGTCGCAAGGCGGGCGCTGCTAAGGGACAGAACAACCCCTTAGAGAGGGTGTATCGGGAGATCGCCATTCTCAAGAAGCTGGACCACCCCAACATTGTGAAGCTCGTCGAGGTGCTGGACGATCCCGAGGAGGATCATCTTTACCTTGGTGAGTTCTCACGATGCCTTTCCCTCCGTATACACGGTTACTCAGAACATAGATGAACAGACAACACGTAACTAAGAGCTTGTGTTCTTATAGCAACATATAGATGTCGCTACTGTGACCGTTTGGCGAACGTCCTACGACCACACAAGTGCGCATCCGAACAACAGTCGAGCACAAAGACTCAAAAACATCTCGGGGTTAACAGTGAGCATTCTACAAAGGTGCAGAATAAAGAAAAAGAAAAGCTCTGCTGTTCCCCAGATGCTCACTACAGCAAGGATAGAAGGCATATTTCAAGAATCATGAATGACCACAGTATCAGTTAAGATAAAATTTGTATCAATTTAATTGATCCATTCAACCATCCTAATCTTTACAAGGGCATCCTCGGGGAGAAAACTAGAACACCACCTGGAAAAAATAACATCCTGCGCTCCCCCTGGGATCCTATACTATTTAATCGCAGGTGTTGAATAACGTTCAACAAAAAAAAAATACAACGAAAACGTCAACTTTTAAACATTTCATTGTGTTCGAATACCCATGAAATTAATAGTCCATCATGGTATTCTATTATATTATAAACGATATCTACAGTATTCAAGTTGTGTAGATCACTGATCGTCCTATCACAATTGAATAAAATTTTATTTCTGAAGTTCTACACATTTCCACATTTCCAAAATCATGGGATATTCTCTTCCATGAAACGAGAAGAAATTCCAAAACATACTAGAATTGTTAATTATACAACTTGATGCAAGTCAGACCAAGTCGAACAAAGATGGACCCATTAGAAACGTAATACCATTTATATTTCATTATTCCCACACAAGGAATATTCATATAGAAATTATAAATTATGGATCTGTGATTTATCCTCGATAATAAAATAAATTATGGGATTCATTATTAAGTGATATTAATTGCAACTCAACCTTATTATTCCAACCAATTTCAAACACTTATGGATGATTCGTAGCTATTTCAAGATTTTCATTGGAACATGAGGCCGCATTTTAAATGCCCCATTTCTTTATGCACTTTATCAATTTAGTTTATTCCTTGATATCACAATATGGCAAAATTATTAGGCATTTTAATCTATCTGCAGGTTTATATAATTCAACCAGAAAATATGTAATTATGGTTAGAGCAAATTAAAGTAGAATCTAGAATTCCATTGGTGACAAGATCTAGATAGCGGCGTGGGGCTGCAACAGCGGCACCACCCTTCTTTTGAGTAATATGAGGCAACATCCTCCAAATTCCAACATTTCATTATATTCAACAACTATAATTCTTTTATATATTATTTTCACATATTAACTTCCATCCAGTCATATTTACTGTATTTAATGGATTATCATAATTATTAATGGGACAAATGCCAACGTGCATTCCCAATTCAACTCATCACCCTATCAGATTTATCATATGAATGTTATAAGTAACTGTCTCTAATTAACCTGTTCAATTATCCGCTTGTCACCATAACAAAAATCCTCCTAATTGATACACCTTGTTCTAATAACAAAACTACGTTACGATTGCTTTATCAATCCAATGTGCATTAATTCATGTTAATTTCTCATATTTGTTTTAAAGAAACATCACCTAAATAATCCAAACTCATTCATTTATTATTATTATTATTAATATGAAATTCTCATGGATAATTACCATGTTTTTTTTCATAAGATCCATTAAATTGTTATGAATATGCCTCCTTAATTCCCCATGTAAATTCTCATACATGATCATTCCGCATTATCATTTTAAAGAAAATCCTTAACCACCAGAAAAATCGAATCATTTTACGATACATGACAATCAGAACTCATCCAAGACGAATTGCATCAAAATGATCAAGAACTACATTTAAATAAACAAATTACCAATAAACTATCTCAAAACGATCGCTAAAATAACAATGTGCCATAAAATTATGCACGGAACTGTACAACAAAAATCAGGATGAAACTCCTGTCTAATTAGAACAGCCGGATGCCTTCCGAAAATATACTCATTCTACGATATGCCCACCGTGGATATGCTATCTCAAAAGAAATAAAATAAAATTCGAAGAGTGGACAACATCAAAAAGATTCATGCTTATGTCCCAATATAATGCAGAAAATAAAGATCTATGGCGTGTAAAACGATTCCTACATGGTTGAATGGTATAGTCTAAGGTCTGATATTAACCGGTACTAGATATTAAGAATAGAATAAGGGGCTCACGTCCATTTCAGATGTTCTTGAAGAAGGTCCAAGTTCCTGCGGAAAGCCCTTATTCTGAGCATAAAATTCCACGCGATCCTCCGCACACGGAAATGTGTACGGCTCGACTTCATGGCTCCACTGGTTCAAGTCCCAAGTATCCAAACGTCAGCATCCATCGTACGCCCCATTCATATTTAACGCACCATAATACTGGCTCGATTCATGGTAGATTTCAAAAGTTCATACCGGCGTCTCGCTACCATGACGTCCTGATCGGATTGTCTTAACACCATAGCTTCTGCTATGAAAAAGCACGTGTCTAATACTGTCAATGATTTTACGACAATCGCCCGGTGTTTTAACGTCCCGAAATACTCCGAATAGTCACAGTAATGTTCCCGGTTACTTGATTGTATTCCTTCTGTAGTTATCGCAGTACGCTTACACACCTCTTTAGCCTTAATTCCAAGTCAATTGCTAGCCAGAAATCTACCCTGGTATGACGTATTATATTCACATAACTCAAGTAAGGAGTTATTTCCAGCCCATATGCCTTAATATGCTGTAAGCTCGGGCCATACCCAACACAACCTTGTATTTACAAAAGCTAGTCCCATCTAGCAAAACTATCCTGAGCACATTTGAACAATGCCTCGTTTGTAGGCTAATTTTGGCTTCCAGGTCAGGTACTAGTAACTTGAGATTGATTAAGCCGCCCGCTTATGCACGGATTAACGGCACAAACACGACTGTCCCTGTCATAACAGCTGCCTGCTCGACCCTGCAGACTGTCAGGTGTTAACATACATATGCGCATCGCCGTCCGCGCATCTCATCAGCCTGCAACCAACGGCAGTGAAACTCAACTCAGTCAGGCGCTCGCTTCAAATTCAAAATATAGCCGCGACAAAAAACAACATCTCCATAACCAGCAACTGACGCTCTTTCACACGGTTACACTACTGACCTAGTACACTGTACATAGATGAGCAAATAACACGTAACTAAGAGCTTGTGTTCTTATAGCAACATATAGATGTCGCTACTCACCTAGTATACTGTACATAGATGAACAAACAACACGATACTAAGCTTGTGTTCTTATAGCAACGTATAGGTGACGCTACTGACCTAGTATACTGTACTTAGATGAACAAATAACACGTAACTAAGAGCGTATGTTCTTATAGCAGCATATAGATGACGCTACTGACCTAGTATACTGTACATAGGGGAACAAACAACACGTAACTAAGAGCTTGTGTTCTTATAGCAACGTATAGGTGACGCTACTGACCTAGTATACTGTACATAGATGAGCAAATAACACGTAACTAAGAGCTTGTGTTCTTATAGCACCATATAGATGACGCTACTCACCTAGTATACTGTACTTAGATGAGCAAATAACACGTAACTAAGAGCTTGTGTTCTTATAGCAACATATAGATGTCGCTACTGACCTTGTATACTGTACTTAGATGAGCAAATAACACGTAACTAAGAGCTTGTGTTCTTATAGCAACATATAGATGTCGCTACTGACCTAGTATACTGTACTTAGATGAGCAAATAACACGTAACTAAGAGCGTATGTTCTTATAGCAGCATATAGATGACGCTACTCACCTAGTATACTGTACTTAGATGAGCAAATAACACGTAACTAAGAGCTTGTGTTCTTATAGCAACGTATAGGTGACGCTACTGACCCAGTATACTGTACTTAGATGAGCAAATAACACGTAACTAAGAGCGTCTGTTCTTATAGCAGCATATAGATGACGCTACTGACCTAGTATACTGTACTTAGATGAGCAAATAACACGTAACTAAGAGCTTGTGTTCTTATAGCAACATATAGATGTCGCTACTCACCTAGTATACTGTACATAGATTAACAAACAACACGTTACTAAGAGCTTGTGTTCTTATAGCCACGTATAGGTGACGCTACTAACCTAGTATACTGTACTTAGATGAGCAAATAACACGTAACTAAGAGCGTATGTTCTTATAGCAGCATATAGATGACGCTACTGACCTAGTATACTGTACATAGGGGAACAAACAACACGTAACTAAGAGCTTGTGTTCTTATAGCAACGTATAGGTGATGCTGCTGACCTAGTATACTGTACATAGATGAGCAAACAACATGTAACTCAGGGCTTGTGTTCTTATAGCAACGTATAGACGTCGCTGCTGACCTAGTATACTGTACATAGATCAACAAACAACACGTAACTAAGAGCTTGTGTTCTTATAGCAACGTATAGACGTCACTGCTGACCTAGTATACTGTACATAGATGAGCAACAACACGTAACTAAGAGCTTGTGTTCTTATAGCAGCATATAGATGTCGCTACTCACCTAGTATACTGTACATAGATTAACAAACAACACGTTACTAAGAGCTTGTGTTCTTATAGCAACGTATAGGTGACGCTACTAACCTAGTATACTGTACTTAGATGAGCAAATAACACGTAACTAAGAGCGTATGTTCTTATAGCAGCATATAGATGACGCTACTGACCTAGTATACTGTACTTAGATGAGCAAATAACTCGTAACTAAGAGCTTGTGTTCTTATAGCAACATATAGATGTCGCTACTCACCTAGTATACTGTACATAGATTAACAAGCAACACGTTACTAAGAGCTTGTGTTCTTATAGCAACGTATAGGTGACGCTACTAACCTAGTATACTGTACTTAGATGAGCAAATAACACGTAACTAAGAGCGTATGTTCTTATAGCAGCATATAGATGACGCTACTGACCTAGTATACTGTACATAGATGAGCAAATAACACGTAACTAAGAGCTTGTGTTCTTATAGCAACATATAGATGTCGCTACTCACCTAGTATACTGTACATAGATTAACAAACAACACGTTACTAAGAGCTTGTGTTCTTATAGCAACGTATAGGTGACGCTACTAACCTAGTATACTGTACTTAGATGAGCAAATAACACGTAACTAAGAGCGTATGTTCTTATAGCAGCATATAGATGATGCTACTGACCTAGTATACTGTACTTAGATGAGCAAATAACACGTAACTAAGAGCTTGTGTTCTTATAGCAACATATAGATGACGCTACTGACCTAGTATACTGTACATAGATGAGCAAATAACACGTAACTAAGAGCTTGTGTTCTTATAGCAACGTATAGGTGACGTTACTGACCTAGTATACTGTACAAAGATGAGCAACAACACGTAACTAAGACCTTGTGTTCTTATAGCAACGTATAGATGTCGCTACTGACCTAGTATACTGTACATAGATGAGCAAATAATACGTAACTAAGAGCTTGTGTTCTTATAGCAACTTATAGGTGACGCTACTGACCTAGTATAATGTACATAGATGAGCAAATATCACGTAACTAAGAGCTTGTGTTCTTATAGCAACGTATAGACGTCGCTGCTGACCTAGTATACTCTAAATAGATGAGCAAATAACACGTAACTAAGAGCTTGTGTTCTTATAGCAACGTATAGATGTCGCTACTGACGTAGTATACTGTACATAGATGAGCAAATAACACGTAACTAAGAGCTTGTGTTCTTATAGCAACTTATAGGTGACGCTACTGACCTAGTATACTGTACATAGATGAGCAACAACACGTAACTAAGAGCTTGTGTTCTTATAGCAACTTATAGGTGACGCAACTAACCTAGTATACTGTACATAGATGAGCAAATAACACGTAACTAAGAGCTTGTGTTCTTATAGCAATGTATAGATGTCGCTACTGACCTAGTATACTGTACATAGAGCAACAAATAACACGTAACTAACAGCTTGTGTTCTTATAGCAACATATAGGTGACGCTACTGACCTAGTATACTGTACATAGGGGAACAAACAACATGTAACTCAGGGCTTGTGTTCTTATAGCAACGTATAGGTGACGCTACTGACCTAGTATACTGTACATAGATGAGCAAATAACACGTAACTAAGAGCTTGTGTTCTTATAGCAACTTATAGGTGACGCTACTGACCTAGTATACTGTACATAGATGAGCAAATAACACGTAACACAGGGCTTGTGTTCTTATAGCAACGTATAGGTGACGCTACTGACCTAGTATACTGTACATAGATGATCAAATAACACGTAACTAAGAGCTTGTGATCTTATAGCAACTTATAGGTGACGCTACTGACCAAGTATACTGTACATAGATGAGCAAATAACACGTAACTAAGAGCTTGTGTTCTTAGAGAAACTTATAGGTGTCGCTACTGACCTAGGATACTGTACATAGAGGAACAAATAACTCGTAACTAAGAGCTTGTGTTCGTATAGCAACATATAGGTGACGCTACTGACCTAGTATACTGTACATAGATGAGCAAATAACACGTAACTAAGAGCGTATGTTCTTATAGCAGCATATAGATGACGCTACTGACCTAGTATACTGTACATAGATGAGCAAATAACACGTAACTAAGAGCTTGTGTTCTTATAGCAACATATAGATGTCGCTACTCACCTAGTATACTGTACATAGATTAACAAACAACACGTTACTAAGAGCTTGTGTTCTTATAGCAACGTATAGGTGACGCTACTAACCTAGTATACTGTACTTAGATGAGCAAATAACACGTAACTAAGAGCTTGTGTTCTTATAGCAACGTATAGGTGACGCTACTGACCTAGTATACTGTACTTAGATGAGCAAATAACACGTAACTAAGAGCGTCTGTTCTTATAGCAGCATATAGATGACGCTACTGACCTAGTATACTGTACTTAGATGAGCAAATAACACGTAACTAAGAGCTTGTGTTCTTATAGCAACATATAGATGTCGCTACTCACCTAGTATACTGTACATAGATTAACAAACAACACGTTACTAAGAGCTTGTGTTCTTATAGCAACGTATAGGTGACGCTACTAACCTAGTATACTGTACTTAGATGAGCAAATAACACGTAACTAAGAGCTTGTGTTCTTATAGCAACATATAGATGTCGCTACTGACCTTGTATACTGTACATAGATGAGCAAATAACACGTAACTAAGAGCTTGTGTTCTTATAGCAACATATAGATGTCGCTACTCACCTAATATACTGTACATAGATTAACAAGCAACACGTGACTAAGAGCTTGTGTTCTTATAGCAACGTATAGGTGACGCTACTAAACTAGTATACTGTACTTAGATGAGCAAATAACACGTAACTAAGAGCGTATGTTCTTATAGCAGCATATAGATGACGCTACTGACCTAGTATACTGTACATAGATGAGCAAATAACACGTAACTAAGAGCTTGTGTTCTTATAGCAACATATAGATGTCGCTACTCACCTAGTATACTGTACATAGATTAACAAGCAACACGTGACTAAGAGCTTGTGTTCTTATAGCAACGTATAGGTGACGCTACTAAACTAGTATACTGTACTTAGATGAGCAAATAACACGTAACTAAGAGCGTATGTTCTTATAGCAGCATATAGATGACGCTACTGACCTAGTATACTGTACATAGATGAGCAAATAACACGTAACTAAGAGCTTGTGTTCTTATAGCAACATATAGATGTCGCTACTCACCTAGTATACTGTACATATATTAACAAACAACACGTTACTAAGAGTTTGTGTTCTTATAGCAACGTATAGGTGACGCTACTAACCTAGTATACTGTACTTAGATGAGCAAATAACACGTAACTAAGAGCGTATGTTCTTATAGCAGCATATAGATGACGCTACTGACCTAGTATACTGTACTTAGATGAGCAAATAACACGTAACTAAGAGCTTGTGTTCTTATAGCAACATATAGATGACGCTACTGACCTAGTATACTGTACATAGATGAGCAAATAACACGCAACTAAGAGCTTGTGTTCTTATAGCAACGTATAGGTGACGTTACTGACCTAGTATACTGTACATAGATGAGCAACAACACGTAACTAAGACATGTGTTCTTATAGCAACGTATAGATGTCGCTACTGACCTAGTATACTGTACATAGATGAGCAAATAACACGTAACTAAGAGCTTGTGTTCTTATAGCAACTTATAGGTGACGCTACTGACCTAGTATACTGTACATAGATGGGCAAATATCACGTAACTAAGAGCTTGTGTTCTTATAGCAACGTATAGATGTCGCTACTGACCTAGTATTCTGTACATAGGGGAACAAACAACATGTAACTCAGGGCTTGTGTTCTTATAGCAACGTATAGGTTACACTACTAACCTAGTATACTGTACATAGATGAGCAACAACACGTAACTAAGGGCTTGTGTTCTTATAGCAACGAATAGGTGACGCTACTGACCTAGTATACTGTACATAGATGAGCACCAACACGTAACTAAGGGCTTGTGTTCTTATAGCAACGTATAGATGACGCTACTGACCTAGTATACTCTACATAGATGAGCAAATAATACGTAACTAAGAGCTTGTGTTCCTATAGCAACGTATAGGTGACGCTACTGACCTAGTGTACTGTACATAGATGAGCAAACAACATGTAACTCAGGGCTTGTGTTCTTATAGCAACGTATAGACGTCGCTGCTGACCTAGTATACTGTACATAGATGAGCAAATAACACGTAACTAAGAGCTTGTGTTCTTATAGCAACGTATAGGTTACACTACTAACCTAGTATACTGTACATAGATGAGCAACAACACGTAACTAAGGGCTTGTGTTCTTATAGCAACGTATAGGTGACGCTACTGACCTAGTATACTGTACATAGATGAGCAAACAACATGTAACTCAGGGCTTGTGTTCTTATAGCAACGTATAGGTGACGCTACTGACCGAGTATACTGTACATAGATGAGCAAATAATACGTAACTAAGAGCTTGTGTTCCTATAGCAACGTATAGGTGACGCTACTGACCTAGTATACTGTACATAGATGAGCAAACAACATGTAACTCAGGGCTTGTGTTCTTATAGCAACGTATAGGTGACGCTACTGACCTAGTATACTGTACATAGTTGAGCAAATAACACGTAACTACGAGCTTGTGTTCTTATAGCAACGAAAAGACGTCGCTCCTGACCTAGTATACTGTACATAGATGAGCAAATAACACGTAACTAAGAGCTTGTGTTCCTATAGCAACGTATAGGTGACGCCACTGACCTAGTATACTGTACATAGATGAGCAAATAACATGTAACTCAGGGCTTGTGTTCTTATAGCAACGTATAGGTGACGCTACTGACCTAGTATACTGTACATAGATGAGCAAACAACATGTAACTCAGGGCTTGTGTTCTTATAGCAACGTATAGACGTCGCTGCTGACCTAGTATACTGTACATAGATGAGCAAATAACACGTAACTAAGAGCTTGTGTTCTTATAGCAACGTATAGGTTACACTACTAACCTAGTATACTGTACATAGATGAGCAACAACACGTAACTAAGGGCTTGTGTTCTTATAGCAACGTATAGGTGACGCTACTGACCTAGTATACTGTACATAGATGAGCAAATAACACGTAACTCAGGGCTTGTGTTCTTATAGCAACGTATAGGTGACTCTACTGACCTAGTATACTGTACATAGATGAGCAAACAACACGTAACTCCGGGCTTGTGTTCTTATAGCAACGTATAGGTGACGCTACTGACCTAGTATACTGTACACAGATGAGCAAATAACACGTAACACAGGGCTTGTGTTCCTATAGCAACGTATAGGTGACGCTACTGACCTAGTATACTGTACATAGATGATCAAATAACACGTAACTAAGAGCTTGTGTTCTTATAGCAACTTATAGGTGACGCTACTGACCAAGTATACTGTACATAGATGAGCAAATAACACGTAACTAAGAGCTTGTGTTCTTAGAGAAACTTATAGGTGTCGCTACTGACCTAGGATACTGTACATAGAGGAACAAATAACTCGTAACTAAGAGCTTGTGTTCGTATAGCAACATATAGGTGACGCTACTGACCTAGTATACTGTACATAGATGAGCAAATAACACGTATCTAAGAGCGTATGTTCTTATAGCAGCATATAGATGACGCTACTGACCTAGTATACTGTACATAGATGAGCAAATAACACGTAACTAAGAGCTTGTGTTCTTATAGCAACATATAGATGTCGCTACTCACTTAGTATACTGTACATAGATTAACAAACAACACGTTACTAAGAGCTTGTGTTCTTATAGCAACGTATAGGTGACGCTACTAACCTAGTATACTGTACTTAGATGAGCAAATAACACGTAACTAAGAGCGTATGTTCTTATAGCAGCATATAGATGACGCTACTGACCTAGTATACTGTACTTAGATGAGCAAATAACACGTAACTAAGAGCTTGTGTTCTTATAGCAACATATAGATGACGCTACTGACCTAGTATACTGTACATAGATGAGCAAATAACACGTAACTAAGAGCTTGTGTTCTTATAGCAACGTATAGGTGACGTTACTGACCTAGTATACTATACATAGATGAGCAACAACACGTAACTAAGACCTTGTGTTCTTATAGCAACGTATAGATGTCGCTACTGACCTAGTATACTGTACATAGATGAGCAAATAACACGTACCTAAGAGCTTGTGTTCTTATAGCAACTTATAGGTGACGCTACTGACCTAGTATACTGTACATAGATTAGCAAATAACACGTAACTAAGAGCTTGTGTTCTTATAGCAACGTATAGACGTCGCTGCTGACCTAGTATACTGTACATAGAGCAACAAATAACACGTAACTAACAGCTTGTGTTCGTATAGCAACATATAGGTGACGCTACTGACCTAGTATACTGTACATAGAGCAACAAATAATACGTAACTAACAGCTTGTGTTCTTATAGCAACGTATAGACATCGCTACTGACCTAGTATACTCTACATAGATGAGCAAATAACACGTAACTAAGAGCTTGTGTTCTTATAGCAACGTATAGATGTCGCTACTGACCTAGTATACTGTACATAGGGGAACAAACAACATGTAACTCAGGGCTTGTGTTCTTATAGCAACGTATAGGTTACACTACTAACCTAGTATACTGTACATAGATGAGCAACAGCACGTAACTAATGGCTTGTGTTCTTATAGCAACGTATAGGTGACGCTACTGACCTAGTATACTGTACATAGATGAGCAACAACACGTAACTATGGGCTTGTGTTCTTATAGCAACGTATAGGTGACGCTACTGACCTAGTATACTGTACATAGATGAGCAAATAATACGTAACTAAGAGCTTGTGTTCCTATAGCAACGTATAGGTGACGCTACTGACCTAGTATACTGTACATAGATGAGCAAACAACATGTAACTCAGGGCTTGTGTTCTTATAGCAACGTATAGACGTCGCTGCTGACCTAGTATACTGTACATAGATGAGCAAATAACACGTAACTAAGAGCTTGTGTTCTTATAGCAACGTATAGGTTACACTACTAACCTAGTATACTGTACATAGGTGAGCAACAACACGTAACTAAGGGCTTGTGTTCTTATAGCAACGTATAGGTGGCGCTACTGACCTAGTATACTGTACATAGATGAGCAAACAACATGTAACTCAGGGCTTGTGTTCTTATAGCAACGTATAGGTGACGCTACTGACCTAGTATACTGTACATAGATGACCAAATAACACGTAACTACGAGCTTGTGTTCTTATAGCAACGTAAAGACGTCGCTCCTGACCTAGTATACTGTACATAGATGAGCAAATAACACGTAACTAAGAGCTTGTGTTCCTATAGCAACGTATAGGTGACGCTAATGACCTAGTATACTGTACATAGATGAGCAAACAACATGTAACTCAGGGCTTGTGTTCTTATAGCAACGTATAGACTTCGCTGCTGACCTAGTATACTGTACATAGATGAGCAAATAACACGTAACTAAGAGCTTGTGTTCTTATAGCAACGTATAGGTTACACTACTAACCTAGTATACTGTACATAGATGAGCAACAACACGTAACTAAGGGCTTGTGTTCTTATAGCATCGTATAGGCGACGCTACTGACCTAGTATACTGTACATAGATGAGCAAATAACACGTAACTAAGAGCTTGTGTTCCTATAGCAACGTATAGGTGACGCTAATGACCTAGTATACTGTACATAGATGAGCAAACAACATGTAACTCAGGGCTTGTGTTCTTATAGCAACGTATAGACTTCGCTGCTGACCTAGTATACTGTACATAGATGAGCAAATAACACGTAACTAAGAGCTTGTGTTCTTATAGCAACGTATAGGTTACACTACTAACCTAGTATACTGTACATAGATGAGCAACAACACGTAACTAAGGGCTTGTGTTCTTATAGCATCGTATAGGTGACGCTACTGACCTAGTATACTGTACATAGGGGAACAAACAACATGTAACTCAGGGCTTGTGTTCTTATAGCATCGTATAGGTGACGCTACTGACCTAGTATACTGTACATAGATGAGCAACAACACGTAACTAAGGGCTTGTGTTCTTATAGCATCGTATAGGTGACGCTACTGACCTAGTATACTGTACATAGATGAGCAACAACACGTAACTAAGAGCTTGTGTTCTTATAGCAACGTATAGATGTCGCTACTGACCTAGTATTCTGTACATAGGGGAACAAACAACATGTAACTCAGGGCTTGTGTTCTTATAGCAACGTATAGGTGACGCTACTGACCTAGTATACTGTACATAGATGAGCAAATAACACGTAACTAAGAGCTTGTGTTCTTATAGCAACTTATAGGTGACGCTACTGACCTAGTATACTGTACATAGATGAGCAAATAACACGTAACACAGGGCTTGTGTTCTTATAGCAACGTATAGGTGACGCTACTGACCTAGTATACTGTACATAGATGAGCAAATAACACGTAACTAAGAGCTTGTGTTCTTATAGCAACTTATAGGTGACGCTACTGACCTAGTATACTGTACATAGATGAGCAAATAACACGTAACTAAGAGCTTATGTTCTTATAGCAACTTATAGGTGACGCTACTGACCTAGTATACTGTACATAGATGAGCAAATAACACGTAACTAAGAGCTTGTGTTCTTATAGCAACTTATAGGTGACGCTACTGACCTAGTATACTGTACATAGATGAGCAAATAACACGTAACACAGGGCTTGTGTTCTTATAGCAACGTATAGGTGACGCTACTGACCTAGTATACTGTACATAGATGAGCAAATAACACGTAACTAAGAGCTTGTGTTCTTATAGCAACTTATAGGTGACGCTACTGACCTAGTATACTGTACATAGATGAGCGAATAACACGTAACTAAGAGCTTGTGTTCTTATAGCAACGTATAGATGTCGCTACTGACCTAGTATACTGTACATAGAGCAACAAATAACACGTAACTAACAGCTTGTGTTCTTATAGCAATATATAGGTGACGCTACTGACCTAGTATACTGTACATAGAGCAACAAATAACACGTAACTAACAGCTTGTGTTCTTATAGCAACGTATAGACATCGCTGCTGACCTAGTATACTCTACATAGATGAGCATATAACACGTAACTAAGAGCTTGTGTTCTTATAGCAACGTATAGATGTCGCTACTGACCTAGTATACTGTACATAGGGGAACAAACAACATGTAACTCAGGGCTTGTGTTCTTATAGCAACGTATAGGTTACACTACTAACCTAGTATACTGTACATAGATGAGCAACAACACGTAACTAAGGGCTTGTGTTCTTATAGCAACGTATAGGTGACGCTACTGACCTAGTATACTGTACATAGATGAGCAACAACACGTAACTAAGGGCTTGTGTTCTTATAGCAACGTATAGGTGACGCTACTGACCTAGTATACTGTACATAGATGAGCAAATAATACGTAACTAAGAGCTTGTGTTCCTATAGCAACGTATAGGTGACGCTACTGACCTAGTATACTGTACATAGATGAGCAAACAACATGTAACTCAGGGCTTGTGTTCTTATAGCAACGTATAGACTTCGCTGCTGTCCTAGTATACTGTACATAGATGAGCAAATAACACGTAACTAAGAGCTTGTGTTCTTATAGCAACGTATAGGTTACACTACTAACCTAGTATACTGTACATAGATGAGCAACAACACGTAGCTAAGGGCTTGTGTTCTTATAGCATCGTGTAGGTGACGCTACTGACCTAGTATACTGTACATAGATGAGCAAATAACACGTAACTCAGGGCTTGTGTTCTTATAGCAACGTATAGGTGACGCTACTGACCTAGTATACTGTACATAGGGGAACAAACAACATGTAACTCAGGACTTGTGTTCTTATAGCATCGTATAGGTGACGCTACTGACCTAGTATACTGTACATAGATGAGCAACAACACGTAACTAAGGGCTTGTGTTTTTATAGCATCGTATAGGTGACGCTACTGACCTAGTATACTGTACATAGATGAGCAACAACACGTAACTAAGAGCTTGTGTTCTTATAGCAACGTATAGATGTCGCTACTGACCTAGTATACTGTACATAGGGGAACAAACAACATGTAACTCAGGGCTTGTGTTCTTATAGCAACGTATAGGTGACGCTACTGACCTAGTATACTGTACATAGATGAGCAAATAATACGTAACTAAGAGCTTGTGTTCTTATAGCAACTTATAGGTGACGCTACTGACCTAGTATACTGTACATAGATTAGCAAATAACACGTAACACAGGGCTTGTGTTCTTATAGCAACGTATAGGTGACGCTACTGACCTAGTATACTGTACATAGATGAGCAAATAACACGTAACTAAGAGCTTGTGTTCTTATAGCAACTTATAGGTGACGCTACTGACCTAGTATACTGTACATAGATGAGCAAATAACACGTAACTAAGATTTTGTGTTCTTATAGCAACTTATAGGTGTCGCTACTGACCTAGGATACTGTACATAGAGGAACAAATAACTCGTAACTAAGAGCTTGTGTTCTTATAGCAACTTATAGGTGACGCTACTGACCTAGTATACTGTACATAGATGAGCAACAACACGTAACTAAGAGCTTGTGTTCGTATAGCAACATATAGGTAACGCTACTGACCTAGTATACTGTACATAGATGAGCAAATAACACGTAACTAAGAGCTTGTGTTCTTATAGCAACTTATAGGTGACGCTACTGACCTAGGATACTGTACATAGAGCAACAAATAACACGTAACTAAGAGCTTGTGTTTTTATAGCAACTTATAGGTGACGCTACTGACCTAGGATACTGTACATAGATGAGCAACAACACGTAACTAAGAGCTTGTGTTCTTATAGCAACATATAGGTGACGCTACTGACCTAGGATACTGTACATAGATAAACAAACACCTAGTATCCATTAATCGTGATTCGTGGTATTGATGATTGGGACTCATTGCCTGCCACAGTCTTAGAGCCTTCCCCCAAACATATTGATGTGTTTAAGAGAAGACTGTATAACTACTGCGATGTAATTACTCGAGTTCCCACATCTCGACTTGTGTACACCAACGAGTGTGTTTGATGTTATTGATGGTAATTTCCTCTAATTGTACGATTTGCCACCAGGGAATTGTCCCCATTTGCTAAAGTAAATCAATGAATGAATAAGAGGAGATGCCCTGAGCTCATTTGAGTGAAGCCAAGCACTGCGTCCAAATTGGGCGTTACCTTAACTCTTGTATTCGGTATTAACCCTACATACCAAAAAGAAGCCATTCCTCTGCTAATCCCAAATTATCAAACAGCTGTCGGTCAATAATTACAGTAGGCCTAGGTAATGAATCAATTCGAGGCTAATCGCCAAGTTTCTACCCCCACAAACAAAATACCGTACGGTACCGAAAAGTATAGGCTATACCGTATTTTTGTGCAAATATGAGTCCTTTTTTAAGTGTTTTGTTTATTAATTTTAAGGTTCGTATTCTTGAATATCAAAATGTGTACGAACAATGAGTGAAAGTGTCTGTGCTCGAAATTAGGTCAATAAACTGATGAGAACCTCAACACCAATAATAACTTAAAATCAATTTGGTGTAAATTAGTTCGGAATCATTAGTTCCCAAGATGTTCCTTCTTTGGTATAACTCGCACCTTCAGACACCTGCATTCAATTTAATCATTGTTTCAGTGAATTATTACGTTTTACCAACAAACCTGGCCTTGCAAAGGTGCTCTCATATTTCTAATTAAATTGGCTTTTGAAACGATAACGCAGCTTATTTGTGCCAAGTACCGTGATGTACAGAGTGTATTCTGCCTATCCAAGAAAAAATCTTGACTTGTCATTGCACTTTTATGTCACTAAAATCCAAGACTTTTTGAGTGGTTTACGGCTTTAAGCATAGGAACAGCGAGCCTTTTGGCTTCAGCAGCTTGCGGCTAGACAGCGCAGCGAAGCATCTCCTTCCGTCCTTTCCTCCTTGACAAATTTAATGATAATGATGATGAGAATTGTTGTTTTAAGGGGCTTAACATCTAGGTTATCGGCCCCAACAAATGTAATGATGGCATTATCTTGTTTGAAACCTTTATCAAGTTTACTAAATGTAGCGGACTCGGTAAATTTTGTCGAACAAGTAGAGAAACCTGGTGAAAAGCTTGCACGCTGTCAGCGTTCTTCTTTAGTGAAAATCCACAGCCTGCCTCCAGTCTCCGACCGGGTCAGGAATGGAATGAATGAAGCCCCCATCTAGCGGCGAGGATATGGACTGTGCCCGCTGCCGAGGCCTGACGCACTCCTCTGGGGCAATGATTAAATGAATGACAGATGAAATGAAATGATAGTGGAGAGTGTTGCTGGAATGAAATTTTGACAGGGAAAACCGGAGTACCCGGAGAAAAACCTGTCTACCTCCGTTTTGTCCAGCACAGATCTCACATGGAGTGACCGGGATTTGAACCATGGACCCAGCGATGAGAGGCCGGCGTGCTGCTGCCTAAGCCACGGAGGCTTAGTTCTTCTTTAGTCTGCTGCATTAATATACAGCTGTTTCTCCTAAAAACACGTGTTATTCAATATTCTGTTGGTTACACCATGTACAGCAAATCTACTTATCACGGCCATTTTAGGCGACCGCAGTGCCTCTAGTGATAATTTCAGTTGCCAATTTTACTGCCCGCATTGCGGCCGCGTAGCGAAGTAATTAAATACTGCCGTCAAATTATCCAATCCTGGCGAAATGTCATCGTTCAGGTTAGACATTTAACAATCGATAAAGTGTTTGGATAATGCAATAACAAAATAATTATTTCCTACAGTTAATGATTGCATATTTCTAATTTAGGCTGGGTGTTACGTCATGCGGTGATATCTTGGATTATAGTGCTCGGCGTTGTCACATTCTCGTTCCCTGCTCCTGTTGATACTTGTTCACAATACTCGAAACCCATTGCACAGTGGATCAAAATCGAAATCTAGGGGGACAAAATTATATTTACGTTTTAATCATGAATTTAGAGTGAAAGCAACGTATATAATTTGTTTACTTCATAATAAACATCAGTTAAGACCTTTTAACCTACGTCTACACATGCAAGAAATTGTCTATGACTAGGAGTTGGATAGAGCATTCAGTTATCTCTTCAGAACAATTTTCTACCCCTAATTTACTTTTAACAAAGTCACAAAGTTCCACTTTTGACATAATCGTCTAACCCAGGGCTTCAAACAGTTCTAAACGTGTGAGAACTGGTTGCGCGGCATCTTCTAAAACGTAAAATAACTAAGTAAGCTGCAAAAAGATGCAACAAATCTTATAACGGGCGTATACTACAAGACTTTATCTAATTTTAACATTCAGTAGAAAGTGACGCAGAGTGACGCGACAAACTAAAAATCTAAGTATGTCTACCCCTTATTATTCCCATTTTCCAACGGGGTCGGGGATAGATGCGATGGAAGTCTTTGTGGCGATGGTTTTTACGGCCAGATGCCCTTCCTGACGCCAACCTCATGAGAGGAGTTAATGAGAGATGAAATGAATGATGGTGAATGAAACTGAGCAAGGATGTGGAAGGAAGCGGCCGTGGCCTGTCAGAAGGTACCATCCCAGCATTTGCCTGGTGTTGAAAATGGGGAAACCACGGAAAACCATTTCAAGGACGGCCGACGGTGGGGCTCGAACCCACGCGTCTACCGAGTTAGCAGAGAGCTTGGCCCCATGACCTAATGCTGCGCTTTAGCCAGTGTAGCCACTACTGTCGGTATACTAAAAATCTAAGGAAAAATATAATTTTAAAAATAATAGTTAAATATTATATAATGCAAATGTAGCTAAAATTACGTAGCAGTTACGCCCATTAATAACTGAAACACGTTACAAAAATCATACCTTCAGCTGCATGTTCCATCTTAAAGCATCACACTAACCACAAAGACAACCAAACCACAGCCACTTACATTCACCCTCCAATTCAGACTGCTCGAACAGTGGTGACAGATTTACACTAAGATGCGTTTATATCCCAGAATAGTGAGCGGCACTTATATGAGAATGCTGTAGAAGTAATACATTTTGATTTTTTAACTATGAAAATAAATAATTTTGTCCTCCTAGATTTCGATTTTGACCCACTGTGCAGTGGTGTACCGACGGAAGGGTTTAGGGTTTAATCCCATCCCCAGACACATTTATTTACTTGGATCTTTATATTGTGGGTGAGTGGTTAACGTGTCCGATTGCCAACCCCAAGCTTGCAGGTTCGCCCCTGGCCGTGGTAAGTGATTTTTGAAAGGCGACAAAAATCACGACATGGATGTCATACATTGTTGGCATGTTAAAGAACCCATTTGAATTCAGTAGGCTGAGTTCAATGGCATAATTAATCTCAGGATTTTCCGCCAACACAAAGTTCCTCCATTCTCTACTAGAAAGCGCTGTAGTGTCAAGGAGCTTAGATATCTAACCTCCTTGACTTTCATAGCGTTCAAAGGAACGACGAAATTCGACATGCAAGCTGCTCTCTGGGTGTCAATTAACAAAGCTTGCACCCGGCATCCGAGGCCATACGATATTTAAAAAAATCTATCACCTGTTTCACACTACCGCTAATGAGGCGTCTTCACTTCTGTATAAAGTTGCCACGTTCCTCACTTGGTACATGTCCCTCACTCTACTCGCAGCCAGAAGACTTCTTCAGAGTTGGAGTTAGCCATGGATCAGTTTTGCTGTTGAAGTGTGCGATCGGTAACTTATTTCACGTTGGTTCGGGTGCTCTGTGTGTCAGTTTCGTTAATGATAATTCAGTACATGAGGAGTTTCTGCAATTTTTTCCTATCAGTGATGCAGATAAGGTCCCTTAAAACAACAATAGGTAACTAACTAACTAACTAAAGGTAGATTTTGAGAGGCAATAGTAATGGCAGTGAGAACATAGAGGATTGTAAAAATATTCTTGTTCCAAAAGCTGCACACCGTCAACCGGAAGCAAACAGAAGTGTTGCTGGAAGGTTATAATGGGTAGTTTGGTATGTATTTTGAGGTAGTGAAATAATTGGCAACTCCAGCTATCTGATATGACATCTAGCGGTAAAAAATTAGAAACTTACCAAGTACCTGTAGGGTACATTTGTCACGTGGTGACTGTTTGTATATGGTTTCTTGTATTGGTAAGCAGATCGTGGTAAATTCTTCGTGTTTATACATAAGTTATAAGTTTTATTCGTTGATAAGAGTGCAAAATGAGTAAAAGCTAAGGTATATTGCTCAGTTTACGGCTGTAAGTCGATGTATAAGAGGGCTGCGGATAGACGTTTTCATCACTTTCCAAAAGATGCAAATAGCAATAGTCGAAAGGTGACGATACCAAATAAATACGGGCAACAAGAGCGGGTTGGACCACTCACCACTACACTCACTGACGACAGGACGGGTTGTTCACTTACGCCGAGCCAAGCCGCACCTAGACAGCCAAGCACAGTCTCGCCGAGCCAAGCCGTACCAAGACAGCCAAGCTTCATCAGTCAGGTATCCTTCCCCGCTCCCTAGTTCATTTCCAATAACCCTACCAACCGACATCACCTCGCTCTGCGATATCCGAGCCATTCCACTACGAGTCATATAGGCCTAATTTGACTTAGCAGGGTTAATACTGTACCCGTTCGTCCTGGGGATGCGATGACCCATCTGCTATAACATCGCATTCCTGGAGTTCCGGGACAGAGCGGAGTTAAATGAACCTCTAGTCAAATAAGGAATGTGTCGGAAATTCAGCTGAGTTATCGAAAAAGCAGTGGGTATCACGAGACAAAGTATCTCTAGGGTCGTTACGGGCTTAAGTTTAATAGAAATAATGCAAATATAAATGGGCGCCATCAACTGAATTCCTAGCAAACCACTTCCTTTCCGGATAAGCCTTACTCAAGACAAGGAAAGAAAAAGGAACATCACACCATCATCAGATCACAACTAAGATAAAAACAAATTTATTTTACTTTGATAGTCAGACAGACATTTTAAATATAACTCCTACCTGAGAGTATGGTCGAATGCCAACGTTAAATTGTCATTGTCCAAAAATCGAACCATCTCTTTTCTAATCCAAAATTATTTTCATCCACATAGAACAAGAAAAATCTCTAAAGTTCTCTTGGGTTCTCAGGATCACTGTAGCACTATGTCTTTCGTCACTGACATTTGTGAAACCTGAGACCTAATTTCTCTTTAATTTAACATCATCAATGTGGATTTGAAAAGGTTATTAATCTGTCTAAACATACACATATTATAATCACATATATTAAACATCACGTAATTTATGGTTTGCATGGTATAATTTAACTGTTGAACATGTTAGTCAAATGCTCCTAAACATCGAATAATTAATTTACACTATTTACATTGTCATTCATAATCTCTTATCTGTGAATTACAGAAAATTCATGGCTCATTGGTCATCGTTATCGTCATCATCAAAATTAAACATTTCTCACATTAATTCTCACTTCAAAATTCTACATATTCCTGTCAGAATCATTAATTCATCACCATTACATCATTTAAATCTTCAACTCAAGTTGCAATTCCTCAAATTATATCTTAATTAAATTTATTTAATTCCATATAAATTCATTAATCATCAGCTTCTTTAATTAATTATCACCTTCTAATTCAGTTATTCATCATCATTACAATCGTCTATTAATTTATTTCAATCAGTTTATTTATTCAATCTTTAATTCATCCATCTATTTAATTCATTGATTTATTTCAAAATTTAATTTATCAAATTATTTAAATTTCAATCATCTGGTTATTTAGTTTTTCATTATTTCATCTAGTCATTCTGATTTTTATTTCATTAGGTCAGATCGTTAATATGCTTAAATCTCAGATTATTATTTCGTTAATTATTATTTTCAGAAAATCTTGTATTATCAACTTCATTTATTTGTTTAATTTCCTAACAAATTGTTTAATATGGTTTATAGAACGTTGTCTTACAGTTTTATCACTTCCAAGTTATATCTCGTATTTAATTTATCATGCCAAAAATATTATTGCCTCCACGACATCACGTTGGATCTAACTATCCACAACGACATTACATTTCCTCAATACTTCAAATATCACATTTGAATATAATAATTATTCCACAAAAACTCCATAAATATTCAGCACATACAGCATGAATCTCAACAATTACGCTAGACTGGGTACGACGACCTCATGCCTGCTTCAAAATACATTATCAACGTTGCAACTATCACATGGCAACTTCCACAAAATGCCTATCGCAAACTCCACTTAACCATGTTGCATGATCTACAAAAAATATATAACTGGCTTCAAATTATCAACGCACACAATCTCCAATAACTGTAATTAATCTGATCACATCTAGACAACTTCTTAAACAATTGGAAAAATATTACCTCAGTAATTTAAGATCTGCTTTCAAATAGCATAAATTCTCTTACAATTTTCATAACTCACATCACAGAAAAACACCAATGTGCTATAATCTCTCATATCAAAATCTGCAATACTGATCTGCCTTGAAGTAAATCTGACCATTAATGATTAATCTTACAAGATTCAGTTACTTTAAATCCTTCTCAAAGGTATCAAACACAATTATAAAAATCATCAAAGCATCAGCTGTAACAGCTGTTAAACTGAAATTACTCTCAAAAGAGTATAGCAACAAAATATTGGATTGGCAAACAAGAATTACTAAATGCAATCCTGCTGACATTTATCGTTACTTTATTTAACAAAATCTCGACTGATATATGACTAGTAGTTCCTTGTTTGATTCACTTACAATCTCGTGTACATTCGGATGATAAAAATGAGTCCCTCTATGGCGAGTAAGATGTGTAACCACCGTACAGTCGTATAAATACGAAAGACCTCGCCCCGTCGACTTGGATGATATTGCCCTGAACGATGGGTAAGATGAGTACCACCATACAATCGTATAAATACGAAAGACCCCATCTCGTAGACTATATGAGTGAATGTACCAGATAGGAATCAACAAGTTTCTAGTTGTCATATAAAAGCGATGTTCATTCACTAAAGTGAATAACTTCTTAATATCTCCAAACAATCCAATGGAAAAAATCCCTACTGATGAATAATACACACTCGCTAGTATGCAATGAACTGACGAAGTAATTTTAGATAATCAATTGCAGATCACGAGTTCGAAATACTCATTACACAAAAAAAACTATTCATGAAAAATATCCTAGCTGGAAAAATGTCTAAAAGACCAAACGTCTGCTTAATAAAGCCAACCAATGGTGAGAATTTCGTATAATGATGCCTGCCATATCATATGGTCACTCCATATTCTAGCAAATTCGAAGTATATTAAGTCAAACCATGTCTTAATAATCGGATCACTCCTATTAGAAAAATATACATGTGTGCCCAGTATTCATGAAAATAATCGTATCAGGTAGTTATAACTCTTACAGTACCTTTCATAATCAGCTGTAATTAAATTTCCAAGATCGTCGATTATCCCTACATAATGAATTTCTCGAAAGATCGGCGTGAATATCATTCCATCCATGAAATGACGATTGCCTTCGAAATCCCAAGTGAATCAGCTGGTGGACCTCCTCTCGTCAGGAATCGAATCCATCGCTCTGCGGTGCCATCTTGTCTCTATCTGCGTCTACTCTGACATGTTGAACTTCGGATTACCCATAGCGGATATTGTCCAACTCCTCTCGAAAATGTTCATGGAAACAGCGGACCCCCTACTCCTCTTCTAAGTTACGCCACTGTTCCATTAAACGTTCAGTTTGAGCATTGAAAGACCAATCTCTAACAACTGCTAAGTCTCACTTTCGTAAAATAAAATTTTACATGAGAGTGTCCAAGTTTATTAAACACCCTGTAGTTGTCTGTATTTGGTAATTCATGAAACTGCATAAGAAATAAATTTCATTAATGCACGATATAATGTTCATCAGTGCCTATGCTAACAACATTCCGTTTGCTTGAAATTGTTAAAGTAACTTTGAATGCGTTATAGAAAAGCATAGTCGTAATATTATTCATAAAATCTGTGTTCAAACTGCGTTGAAATGTAGCTTGTAATAAAGTCTCCAACTACTTGCAGTGCTGTTCTAACATATCCCGGCCGTCTGTGATTGCTTGCTCGGCAAGTCCCCCTGGATCAACGACCTGCTTGGCGTTCGCTGCTCGGCGATGCTGAAACTGTCGCCTACACTCTGCCGTGACAGTTTCGGTACGCTACGCGACCTTCACCGTGCGTCTGGCTAGCGCTATAGAGCTCGACCCTACTTGCTCGACTGACAGAGCTCCACTGAATGTGCTGGCACTGTCTTCACTCTTATCTGCCTGGCGCAGACACGTGGTGTAGTCCGCCACCACTGTGCTCTCGCGTCATGATTTTAGCCTCGAACCCTCATCATCTCGGCTATTCCGTTATAAAATAACTTAAGGGTTATCTAACTTCCTTACAATTATTTCCACATATAATGCATGTTATATATCCTCTTCTAAGATGTTTAATTACCATATTCCATACATATCTCAATAAAGCTTCACATCTCTATCCATAATTCCATCTTCTTACAGATGTCAGTGCCTCCTTGATCCTAGACCTCCTACGTCATCTTGACATTCTTCTTGACTCGATCGGTGCGCTATCTTTTCCTAACTCTTCCCAAAACCTCAACTACGGCTTAATGTCTGCTGGCGTAGCCGATAGCCTAAACTAGGTATCGGGTACAATACCTACCATCCAAATCAAGCAATTCCTGTCTACCCCGAGTTTCAATACAAGTTAAACTCATCCCTTCGCCCTACCAAGCAGCAAATAATTTCTAGAGTCTATGGTACAATGAGCAAACTCAAATATAGCTTTTAAAGGTAACAGCGCCATGACTCGAACTGCACAAAACAAATACCAGCAGACAACCGATGCTTGATAATATGCAATTTACACATAAAATCCAGTGGAACACACAAATTCGATCACGTGTATCGCACAGTTATACATATATACAATTAAAAATAACACTGTCATTATTTTAGGGACCACATTTACTGATTGTAACCGAAAAATTAAAAGTGTTCCATATCAAACGCGTGTTATTGAGTATTTTTACCCCACTTATCCAGACCGACCGCAGCGCCCCAAGTGTTAGTTTGAGTTGCCAATAGAATGAAAACGTTGGAAATAAGTGTTACGAGGTAATGTTAAGAATGGGAAAGAAATGTATTTTTCATGTTTCTCTTAACACATTTTGTAAGAGTTCCAGTTTTTTTAATTTATTTTAATTTGTGAGATTTTGGAACAAGAATATTTTTAGAATCCTCTGTTATGGCAAAATGTATATGAAGTGTATGTTCTTACATCTTTACATGTCCTAAATTACGCTGAGGAAATTGACAATGAGACTGAAGCCGGTACGATATATATAGAGAGAGCTCGGATTTTTAGGTAAATAATTAGCCTACTTTTCACATTTTGCAAAAATGAGGAAAAAGTAGTCTTATGAGATCGGGCAAATGTGTGTCTGTCTGTCTGTATGTCCATCTGTCTGGCTGTGTGTGTGTGTCCACCCCCCCCCCATCAACTCCTAAACGGCTGCAGCAATCGAAACAAAATTTGGTAGGAGTAAAGATCTATACCTGAATATCTCACGGCCATATTTGAAAATGATGTCAGTGCTACCAACTGCTGAAAATTCGCAATTGAAATTTGAGCTCCATGTTGGATATCTTGGAAGGTATGAATGGAAGCTATTTCAAAATTGGCACACGTATAGATAATAATATTGCAGTTTAATTTCCAGGAGGCCATAGATGGCAGTGTTGCCAAAATGATTATGAGCCTGCTGATAAGTCCAAATTTTAAATGCATACAACTTCTACACTATCAACTAGATTTCAACCAAATTTTGTATGTGCTATGTGTACATAAACAGATATGACTGAGTGTATTCTTAAGAGCCACCAGGGCTGCCAACTGTTAATAAATGCTCTCAATTGTTTGTATCTAAATACCCATATATCACAAAGTATGCAAGCCGACAGCTTTAAACTATGCACACGTATAGTACCTGACATTCTATATTAATTTGGAGTAACTAATATACGTCAGTGCTACCAACATGATTCTAAGCCTGCCGATAGGTCCAATTTTAAAATGCATGTGACTTCTATACTAACTAATGGATTTCATTCAAAATTGACACATTAATAGATCATATTATTTCAGATTATTTCTGACCAATACATGTATGTCATTGTTGTCAACATGATTTTACGCGCGCTGTTAGATTAAATGTTTAACTGCATGTAACGTCCATGCTATCCATTGGAGTTCAACCAAATTTTGTATTCTGTACCTTAAGAGATGGAACTAACAATATATTCCGTCACCAGGGCTGCCAACTGTAGTTCTCTATTAGGCTACATTATGCCAGGTATACAGTATTTCGAACTAATTAGAAATTTCGATATTACCAACTTCATTTCGTCATTATTCTAGATAGATCCATATAGATTAATCATTGGCATGAATCTTAAATTTTAAGAAAAGTAGGCTCTTTAGTTCGTCAAGGAACTTCTTGTTTTTTTTATGCAAATGCATATTTTAAGCATTTTTTCTATAAATACATAAATTCCCGCTTTTCACTTATTAGCACATAAAAATACATAATATTTACATTTTTAAATCAGTTTGCTACATCTTTTAGTTTATTGAATTTTTGTTGTGTGTTACTTCAACGGGGAAGAACCTGTGAGCTATCTAATCTTCATGCGGAGCGTATGTCAGCTTGCAACTGTGTTATTCTTAACTTGTCGCCCCGTGCCACTCGCTGGGGAAGCCGGGGATTTCATTATACATGGCCATATTGCACCACGTGCTAGACCTCCCCCTCACCACAGCTACCTGGAACCAGTGTCACTCTCATGCAGTTCATTTCTGGCACCGTGAAGTGTAAGGCAGTTCTACGATGCCTAAAATAAAAACAACTGCAAGTTATCGTCTGTTGCAGAATTTAAAGATAATTTTTCTTTTGATGGGGGCGTTCTGTTCTGCCAACCATGTGGGAAAGCAATCAAGGCTAAACAGCGATCTCAAGTTACACAACACCTCAAGGGCAAGAAACATATTGCCGCAGTTTCCCGATAATCGTCGGTCATTTGTGATGGACAACCTGAAGATGTATCTCGTTGTGTATTATAAAGCTTCAGCAGTCAGTGAGACATAGAATCAATTGCATTCGTGAGTACTGCATATTGTTTATATTCACATTAATAAACTAAATTATAATTACATGTTTTCCTTTTTTGTTGCATATTTCAGGTATTTGAATACATAAAAAATAAATATTTTCTCGATTTTTAGCACCTAAAAATCCGAGCCCTATATATATATATATAGAGAGAGAGAGAGAGAGAGAGAGAGAGATACACTGATGGTTACATACATTTTATTATGATGATATTTGGGGTTAGAAAATCTGAAAAATTAATTCGAAGGGAGCAGATAACCTCGTTGTTTCCGCCCATTAAAGCCAATGGCTAAAATTCAAATTATTATTATTATTATTATTATTATTATTATTATTATTATTATTATTATTATTATTATTATTATTATTATTATTATTATTATTATTATTAAAAATACAGCACACAAATTGTGCATAATGTTGATTACAAACTTGAATAATCACAGAACACCAAATATACCACATTGGTGTGAACAGGAGGGTGTGGTGGCGCAGCGGTCAAGCTGTATACCTCTCACCAAGGTGGACCGGTTTCGATTCCCGGTCAATGCATGTGAGATTTTCTAAGTGAGATGCCATGTCCTGTGGTTTGGATTCCACGTAAAAAGGAGGTCCTGTGGCTTATGATGTCGCGATTAACGGTCACGTTAAACTACAAGATTGCTTGCTTTTTGGTGTGAACAGTTCAAAATAAAACCATCCAGTCCAAAGTATCGAGTTAGTGCGATTTCTTAAGATGGATATGTCTCCTTAAGTTTAATACGGATTGGAGTGACCCGGTTAAATAAAATTTACAATAATAAAAACATATTTGGGAGGTAATATTTTCATACTGGTAGTTGGCTGCCGTACCTCTAGGCGTGCTGCAGTAGTTTCTTGTTTCCATGCTTTACAATGCGTCATTCACTTCTATTATATTTGGTGTTCTGTGTTGTCTGTCCATGTCGTGTAAAACTCGAGCTAGATTTCTTCCCTCTTCTTCACTCTGTCCTGCATTCGTTTTTCCTAGACGTCGATGAAGGAGGTCTCCTTGGCAAGTTCATACGCTGGTCGTGATTTCGCGTATTTCGATATTTCCAGGGTAGCTTTCAGAAAGCGCGACTTAGCGTCCTCAGGTCCGTCAGGGTCAGTTTCTCCCAGATGATTTCTAGTCCGTTTGTGGCGATGGGCGCTATTTTAGCGTCGAATAATCTTAGAGCGGTTCCCATTGAGAGCTTCGTGATTGTTTCAATGTCGTACATGGCTTAGGTTGCTCTAGATTTTATGTGAACTGTGTAGGGTCTGGCCGTTCTTTACCTTGTCAATCCTAGATATACATGGGTTGGTTTTTTAGTTTTGACACCAATGCTTCAGTGCCAAGTTGCAACAATGTTGGGCGCTGCCACTTTTACCGACGGTTGCTGCCCTGCATCCCCTCCCTCAGAGCACATGACCTAGCCCGTCCTCACCACCGCTCGTGCGCAGTCGCGCCTGTTAGATGAGTAGTGTGAGACCAGCGCTCGCGAAAGACAGTCGCAATGTTTTCCAAGCAGGAGCAGAGAACGTGGATAAAAATTCAGTGTGCTAGGGGTCGCAGTGCTAAACAGTGTCACCGAGGATTGCAGGAAGCGTGCGGTGCAGCTGCGTTACCGTTCAGAACGGTAGCAAGATGGGTTGCAGCCTTTCGAGATGGGCGCGAACGTGTGGAGCACATGCCTCGATCTGGTCACCCACCAGTAAGTGATGACAATGTACAGAAGGTGTCCGCGTTAGTAGAGGTGGATCGGAACGTAACGATTCGTCAATTAGAGCAAGATACCGGACTGGTGCATTCAACTGTCCTCCACATCCTGAAGGACTTACTGAAAATGAGGAAGATTGCGTCCAAATGGGTTCCGCATGACTTAACCGACATGCACAAATGGCTGCGATATGACGCTTGTCGTATGCACTTGCAGCGTTATGAGCGCGAAGGAGAGGCCTTCTTACGGCGTATCATAACCATTGACGAGACGTGGGCCAGATCTTATGAGCCACAGTTAAAACGCCAATCGAACGAGTGGTGGCACCACGGATCACCACGGAAACAAACAGTTCGACCAACCCCCACCAATGTGAAGGTAATGTTGATTCTTGCCTATGATTGGGATGGTGTGATCATTCACCATACTGTTCCCCGAGGGCAAACCGTTAATGCGGCGTACTATTGTTCGTTTCTGCAAGACCATCTCCGAGGAGCTCTGAGAAGGAAACGGCGCCACCACATGGTTACACCGCCCATCGTTCTGCATGACAATGCTAGGGCACACACAGCAGGCGTTGTGTCGGCATTGTTGGATCGCTGGGGCTGGGAGGTCCACTATCACCCCCCATATTCTCCCGACATCAGTCCCTGCGACTATGATATCATCCCGAAGATGAAGATGACAATGTGCGGGGAGCGCTTCCGTACCATTGAAGACATTAAGCAGGCTGCTGAGCGCTCTCTTCGTACCATCAATAGATTGGGCAGTGCCAACGGGATCCAACGACTTCCGCATCGCTGGGAACACGTTGTACGCAACGGTGGGGACTGCATCGAGGGCCTGTGAAACTTGGAACCATCTAAATGAGTTACTAATCCAGTTATAACTTAAGTGCCAAAACTAAAAAACCAACCCGTGTATAATTTACTTCAAAATGATAACAAAATAAATTTCAGGGGGGAAAAGTAACATTGGTTTATTCAGGAACACTTGTCTCAGTAGGTTTTAAACCAAACACTCTCAAAGTATTTTTCACATTTTGAGAACAGCCAACTTTACAATGTTAACCAAAAATAACGATTACCAGTGCATGAGACAGGAACCTGAATGTTACACTTTCACTTAGATGGTGAAAGATCAAAGATACTTCTGCAGATTTTGAGGAAATGGATGGAAATATACATCGAACAGTATCTAGACAACTCTCAATTTGGTTTTCGAAAGAATATGTCTACACGTGATGCTATCGGGTCCTTGCGATGTCTTGGAGAAAAGATGTTAAGTGTAAACAGAAACCTTTGCGTGTGCTTTGTGGACTTCGAAAAAGCATTTAATAAAGTCAGCTGGCACAAGCTATCTCCTCTTCTGAATCAAATAGGATGTCCCTATCGATTAATCAGATTAATATCTGATCTCTCTATATATAAATGAAAGTTTGTCTGGTTTTTTCTGAATTTCTGCGGAAATTTGCGTTATTTACGCGTTTCAGACTGTTTTATGACGGATGCGCACGAAAATAAAATTTTTGTCTGTCTGTCTGTCTGTTTGTTTGTCTGTCTGTGGAGGATTTTGTTCCCTTATAACTCGAGAACGGCTGGGTGGATCAACGTAAAATTTGGTACAGATATCCTTCAGAGGCACGACACTAATGATTGATGTAACTCTTCTCTGTACCTCTCATAAAAATACTTGCTGAAATAGGCGTAGAAGGGCGAGACAAAGCTCATTTTCATCCCCTCAATGTGTGAAACGAAACATTTTAAGGCCCTAAAGCCAACCGTTTTTGAGATATTCCCAGAAAATTCATTTCATTTAATAAAATAATGAAAGAAAGCAAGTCGGTATCCATGGCTACAGAAACTCACAGGTCCATCTATTGCTGTAAGACGCAATACAATTCCATTTATTACATTACTGAGATAGTTTGCAAACGGCTATAAGGTTATAACGGAACCAAATTAAGCTGTAAAATTCATCAATACATATAATGCGCTTAATGGGGTCAAGGGGTACTCTAGATACTCTAGAATTTTTTCACGCGATTTACACGTACTGGTGGGGTACGGAAGATCTATTATATCCCTATCCCTACATTGTTATATTATTATTATAATTGCGGCTTCGGTGGCGTAGTTGGTAGCATGCTGAGCTGCTGTGCCCAAGATAGCGGGTTCAAACTCACCCTCCTTCGGAGGGGAAGTAAAGCCGGCGGTCCCATGTCATAGATTTATGGCATGTAAAAGATCCTTCCACAGACTAAACTTGTGTGAAGCTAAATTGTTAGGTTAGATTTCGTCGGAACGCTCTATCAAAGTTCCAACGTTCACTTCTAGGTGTCAGAGATATCTGGTAGCGAAAGTTGGAACTACTTGAAATTGAACGGAACTTTTAGCTCACCCTATGGGTGTCCGCTGGAAGCAGCTACAGACTCAGGCGAGCCGAACATGTCCTCGGACACTCCCTGCACTAAAAGCCATACGATAAATAAATAAATATTATTATTATTATTATTATTATTATTATTATTATTATTATTATTATTATACTACGGCCTACAGCGACGAGATAAAGCTTATTTTCAGCCCCTTGGTGTCAGAAACAAAACTCGGGGCCCCTAAACAGCCGTAAAGTGTCCCCGAAAACTACATTTTCAGGCTCTAAAACCAAGAGTTTCTGAGATATTCCCAGAAAACTAATTTCATTCAATAAACTAATGTAGAAATGCAAGCCAGTAACCATGCCAACGGTGTCTCAAAAAGTTACATCCAACTTTCCATCTATTTCTGCAAAAAGTAATGCCACTCCATTTATTAATTTCTGTGAAAGTTTGCAAATGGCTATAAGGTTATAACGGAACCAAGAAAAACTGTAAAATTCATCAATGCGCTTAAGGGGGTCAAGGGGTACCCTAGATTTTTTCACAAGACTTAAACGTGCGATATGTCGTACAGACGGTCTATTATATCTTCAAACAGCAGCATTATTTTCAAAAATTCCTGAATTGAAATAGTTTTTTTTTCTTTTAGGAATTCGGGCCATTGGAGGCTAAAAAACCTGAATTTTCATGCACCACAAGCCTTTATAATTTATTAAAGGGGTCTTCCTCTGGATGAGGACTTGACACAACAGTGAGGGTCAGTTTTTAAGTGGCGTGTATTGCGTTTCGTCTACGAGGTTTTCAATTTTATTTTCACGTCAGGAAGTACACGTTAGGGAAATTAGTTTCAGAGCATATTTCAACTTATCATTTATCTTTGTCGACAAACAGGTTCCAAGCCCCTAACCATTGCAACAGTAGCTCAATTGATTACGTCTGGTTATTAATACCGAAGACCGTTCGATGAATGGGTACTTCTGCTAGTCTGTATATAAATCAAACTGCTGTTGTTCGGCTTGGAAATGACGTATCAGAACCCGCTAAGATCCGTAAAGGTGTGCGACAAGGTTGTTTGCTATCCCCTGGACTGTTCAGTGCCTTAGCTGAAGCTATAACATAGTGGTCTTTTAAAGGTTATAATATGGGAGTGAAAGTTGGTGGAAGACTTATCCAGAATATTAAATTTGCCGATGATCTGGCATTACTTGCAGTAAATCCGCATACATTAACAAACATGTTGCAATGTTTTGATGATACAGCTACAGAATATGGAATGAAAATCAATTTTAAGAAGACCAAGATTCTGGTGATAAGTAAGCATCAACACCAACTAAATATAACCATAAATAAAGAACCAGTACAACAGGTCAGTGGATTTAAATACCTTGGCCAGATCTTCACAGAAGACCTACGATGTGAAGTTGAAACCAGGAGCCGTATAGCCATGGCCAAGCAGGCATTCCGTGAAAAGCATTCTCTAATTTGTCAACGCTCGATGTCCCTCAGCCTTAGAAAACAACTGGTTAAGACCTACATATGGCCAGTTGCAATGTACTGCAGTGAGACCTGGACAATGAATAGAGGTGACATTAAACGACTAGAAGCGTTTGAGATGTGGTGTTGGCGCCGAATAGAAAATATCACCTGGGTAGAGAAAATGACCAACATAACGGTGCTGGATCGAATAAAAGAAAAACGGCAAATGATTCGCCAAATATATAGAAGGAGATCCACCTGGCTTGGCCAGAGGTTACGACATGGTGGGCTGATGATCGACATACTAGAAGGCAAAATACCTAGAAAACGCCCTCGCGGGAGGCCACGGAACACTTTCATGAGATATTTCCTAGATAGCTCTGGCCTACGAAGTTATGAAGTGATCAAAAGGATAGCACAAGACCGAATAGCGTGGAAAAGACTCAATGTAGGGGAAGACCAGTCGCTTGACTGAAAAACATGATGATGATGACTTAGATGGTAAATGATAATATATGATTTTCATACCTTTTCAGGGGTTCCAGGGGACGATACCTATTGAACTTACCGTTCATTATGACCAATATACTGGAAATATGTGCTAAATTAAGTAATTATGTGTGTTTCTTTCTTGTCAAATTTGAACTATGGCGGCCATGTTGGCTCACTCCAGCTGGGCGAGACATGACGAGACATTGATGTCACGGCAGTGTGCCCAACATGTAAGATATAAATTTCACCACCACTAGGAGAATCTGGAGGCGTTAGGCTGTAACCATTGTCAAAAACCATTGGATTGGGCGAAACGAAGGTTAGAATGGTCGGTTGTAGAAGCGGCCTTCGACCGCGGGGGGCTGGCGGGTCACTGTTGACCCAGAAACCATTGGATTGAACGTGTCGAGATTGGCGTTCTTTTGTTTTACAAAACCGCCTATATCAGTACCGTATGCGTGGGGTTGGCGATACTGTTCTAATGCCGAAAATGGCCGATACAGCTGGAATGTTTACTACATAAGTTGTGTTATAATTTGGGAAGGTGGTGGGTTATAGTCAGCCGAGGAGTGAACTACAACATTCCCAGATCAATTTTGAATCTTTAGAAAAGGTATTTAATACAAATTACAGAAGTTATTGATGTGTAACATCTTTCCGCTCGGTTGCTGGATAGTTTTGTGGGAGTGATATTGAAAATTGGGGACGGAAGTGGATCGGAACGATCGATCTGGGAGTGGTAGATCGAACGGAAGTATGCACTGCCCGCTCGATCGATCGAACGGAAGTGTACTAGCTGGCAGTGGTGAAAAACGGAAGTATGCACTGCCCGCTCGATCAATCGAACGGAAGTGTACTAGCTGGCAGTGGTGGAAAACGGAAGTATGCACTGCCCGCTCGATCGATCGATCCAGCTGGCAGAGGTACGAGAAACAATGAGCGCGCGGTGTCAGAAATTGATACCATGACGTACTCTCAGCCATGTGGAATGTATATGACATAATGAACGGAAAACGCTCATGCGAACTCTGGTGTCAAGTGATTGAAACAAATGACATGGTACATGTTCAAAGTCTTCGTATCAGTATTTAAATGGTAAAATGCCTTAATATCAAACATTGTAAGTAGTCGGCATTGCCGGTATTATGTTTCTGCACAATGGCTATTCAAATATTAACCCACATAACGGTAATGCAGTTTTCAATATAATATAATATAATCGTTGTGGTTATACGAGAATTGAGCAAGCCTTCGTGAACTATTGCTGAATACATTCTCTCTACTCACAAGAGGGCCTATTCATAAGGCATTTTAAACTCAATTTCACGCAGGAACATTATCGAAACAAACAAAATATAAATTAAACTTAATTCCGTAATGCAGTATTATTGGAACGTGGAAATAAGTCACCATCTTGTGCACAAAATTTGCGTAGTCGAAATAGCCGTGGGGTTAGTGCTTATGACTGTGAATCTAGAGATCTTGGGTTCGAATCCCGGACGGGGTAGATATTTTTGCTACCAGATTATCATTTTAAACGATATGTATCATATCAATATGACTCATTTTAACAGAATCCATATGAAATTACGTGTTGGTCTGTGAATGAAGAGGACCTGTTTATAAGGAATTTAAGATTATGAGCGGTGTCGCGTCTATTAATCTAGTTGATCCATATCGTATTCTTTATTTAGGCTAGTGCTGGTGGAAGCTACAAATCATCTAATAAAATGAGTTCCGTATTATAAACTACAATATCTGTAAAACACGTCCTTTTACAATAGATTAATATTTGTGCCAATAATAGTATAAAAAATACTTGTGTATCAACAATTTCACGTGAGGTTTCTTCTACGTCAGATGTTACATCATATGCGACTACTGTAAGGCTCGTATTTTTTTCCCCTGGGTTCATGTCTCCTGCACTGTTACCAAATAATGATCATCGGATATCAGCAAACCGAGAAAGAAAATATAATTCATTTTAAATTATTTAAAAATAATAAAGTTGTTTACTATCTAGGCTTACAGGATGGAGTCGCATCGTATATCGGTGAGTGTTTCCCGACGATTCGGTTGTCATTGCAGCAGCCTTAATCATGGGTAGGTCTGAGTTGGTGTGTGTACTCAAACTAATGGTTATTGCCAGTCAGATATGCTTGCAAGTTGCTGGGCCTGCATTGTCGTCATGCTGCTCCTTGATTGGTCCGCGCCGCTGCCAATCGCGCGCTAGGAGAACTCTCCAAGTGTTCCTAAGTTTGAAACCATCTTCGCGATTGAAATTATTGGGATGCTTCACGACCTCCATTGCCTCTCTAATTAACCTGTTTTGATATCCGGGAATGTTAGCAACAGTTTCGACCGTATCAAATTCGATGGCATGTCTCGTGACGTCAGTATGTTTAGCTATTGCAGATCTGTAGTCTATCTGTTTCGTGTCTCGAATGTGCTCTGAAATCCTAATAGAAACACGTCTTTTAGTTTGTCCAATGTAAACCTGTCCACAGGAGCAAGGCACTTTGTAAACTCCTGCATCCAGGTTTGGCTGCTTTATCTCGGTTGATTTACGCACCACTTGCGTCAGCTCCATCCTGTAAGTCTAGATGATAAACTAAACACCGGCCGCGAAAGCCTACGATCTAAATAACAACGTTGTGTTCGGACATTTTTTCTTGGATTCTATCCGTAGTGACTATGAGCTAAACATTCTGGAGTTAGCTATTCTCAGTATGTGAATAAAACTTAGAGAGTATATTGGTGGCTTTTCATGAAGTGCCTAGGATGTTCATGGAATGACGTATTTCACTGCTTTGTGCTATTGTTCCAGTGTTCCAACTGCTGGAGAGAGGAGAGGTTCTCCAGGTGCCCACGGACACTCCCCTGGCAGAGAACAAGGCCTGGAGCTATTTCCGTGACATCATACAGGGCATCGAGTATCGTAAGTATCGTGTTTACTCACTGCCAAAGGCGCGCTCAACGACAAGTTCCAAGGGATATAGCCAATACAAACAAATAAATAGATTAAGGTTAGGGCAACATAGTGATGACCCTCAATTTTGTAATTTTAAGGTAGAGAAAAAACAAAGTTCGTGTAAAATCAGACAGTTCGCAAGGTGGCAGTTTACAATAGAACAGAGGTGGGCACAATTCGGCTCATTGAGCAGCGCTCCCGCTCCGACAGGAGAAAGAGCCGAGTAGGCGCTCTCACCGAAGTTAACCTTGTAGCAGCTTGCCGTTACAAGCGGCGTATCGCAACAGCTTTATACTTGTGCCCTGTTTGATGTGCAATTAGATTATGGTGCTACGTACATACGCTTAATTATATTCGTTTTAGTAGGTTCTGTGTAGGAAACATAAATAATTACTTTGACAGCTGATAAGTACACACCCACTACCGATAGTCCTGAAACTGCAATAGCCAACCTAACAACTTGTTTAGAACACAAGGAACGAAAACTTGCTCTAGGAAGGAAGGAAGGAAGATTGTAGTTTTACGTGACCGTGAATCTTGTGATTATGAGCCACGGGACCTCCTTTTTACGTGGAATCCGAACCACAGGACATGGCATTTCACTTCGAAAATCACACATGCATTGACCGGGAATCGAACCCGGACCGCCTTGGTGAGAGGCATACAGCTAGACCGCTGAGCCACCACGCCCCAACTTGCTCTAGGACTACAGAAATAAATACATGAATAAATATCATTGACCATAAACAAAACATAGGCCTATGTGTTCTTGTATATCGGAGCTGTCATTCTGCTGAAGCAGACGAGTTACATTTGGAGTGATCGATCTTGCACTTGCAATTCTAAGAACGGCAGTGAGATGTCCGTCAGTTTTAGTGGCTTTTCGTGGAGATATATTTATCTTCATTAGAGAGAACAGTTTCTCACACAGATATGTTGAACCAAACATTGATAGAAGTTTGTGCATGTTTGGAAAATCTGTTTGCGAAAACTGTTCATAAAAATGTGCTAAGCTTGTTCGTGATTCATATTTAACGTACAGCCGTACACGTAATATAGGCCTACTCAGCCCGGTACAATGCTGTACCTATGCTTGCGCCTTGACTGTGCATATTGCCATCGAGTCGTTCCAGCACAAACTATTAGCTCATGCAGTTGGCTCCAGGAGCTGCGCTCTCTCATTGCCCACCTTTGCAATAGAGGATCCTTTGTATAAAAAATAAAAACTGAAATTCCCTCAATTAATAGTCGGGAGAATATCTGGAGAAGATTTAGTATTAGATGTTCACTGCTCCGCTGTCATAGACCCACCGTCCCGCCCAAATAGTAGCACGACTAATATAGTTGAAATTGGAGCTCTGACAGCCATCTTTGTGAATCTTTGTAAATGAGTCAATAATGCTAACCCCACGCATTCGGTACTATATCGCATCGGGCAGACCAATGGTTTTGCCTAGACCAATATTTTCGTCCAGAACCAATGCACAGTGGGTCAAAATCGAAATCTAGGAGGACAAAATTATTTATTTTCATAATTAAAAAAATAAAATGTATTACTTCTACAGCATTCTCATATAAGTGCCACTCACTATTCTGGGATATAAACGCATCTTAGTGTAAATCTGTCACCACTGTTCGAGCAGTCTGAATTGGAGGGTGAATGTAAGTGGCTGTGGTTTGGTTGTCTTTGTGGTTAGTGTGATGCTTTAAGATGGAACATTCAGCTGAAGGTATGAACTTTGTAACGTGTTTCAGTTATTAATGGCGTAATTGTTACGTAATTTTACGTATATATGCATTATATAATATTTAACTATTATTTTTAAAATTATATTTTCACTTAGATTTTTAGTATATCGCGTCACTCTGCGTCACTTTGTACTTAATGTTAAAATGTAGATAAAGTCTTGTAGTTTACGCCTGTTATAAGATATTTTGCATCTTTTTTGCAGCTTACTTAGTTATTTTACGTTTTAGAAGATGCCGCGCAACCAGTTCTCACACGATTACAACTGTTTGAAGCCCTGGGTTAGACGATTATGTCAACAGTGGAACTTTGTGACTTTGTTAAAAGTAAATTAGGGTTAGAAATTGTTTCGAAGAGATAACTGAATGCTCTATCCAACTCCTAGTCATAGACAATTTCTTGCATGTGTAAACGTAGCTTAAAACAGGTCTTAACTGATGTTTATTATGAAGTAAACAAATTATATACGTTGCTTTCACTCTAAATTCATGATTAAAACGTAAAAATAATTTTGTCCCCTTAGATTTCGATTTTGACCCACTGTGCAATGGTGGTTTGATAGCGCGGCCCCGTTAGCTAATAGATAACACCCCTAGTTTTTGTCACGCACAGTGGGGGGAAGTCACGCATCAATAATATTTATCCAGGCCAATTGGTTTTGCCTTTTATTTCATTATTCATGTTGGCAACGTGTCACGTGGGTATGATGTAGTGGCCTATGTAAATCTAAAATGGCGGACGTTGTTCAAATGAACACGACCAAAATTGCTTCATTTATATAAAAAGCAATTATCTTTCCGGTGTAGGCAGTGGGAATTCAAACAAATGAACTCGCAAGGACTCCAAGAAAAGTATGTCAATCATAAATGATATATTTTCAATAAGGTATCTTGTTAAAAGTTACGAAAAGGGAGGATCTTCTACTGTAAACTTTTAATGTTCGCAATTCGTACTGCTTTTAAGATTGTAGTTATGTGAAGAAGTTTGTACATTATTTGGATCGTGATGTTGTTGTTTTTTCTGGGCTTTATTTTGTATATGTGTCTTGACTTACGGCATATCATTATGCTGCTCCAAGAATTGGAGATAAATCTTTGCGTTACTCAGTTCATAAAAGTTGTTATAGTTAAATTGTAATTATTTATGTTGTTGTTTGAGTCTTCAGTCTTTTGACTGGTTTAATGCAGATGTCCATGCCTCCCTGTCCTGAGCTAATCGTTTCATCTCTACATAGCTCCGACACCCTACATCCGAGGCAATCTGTTTAACATATTCTAACCTTGGTCTACCCCTACAGTTTTTGTCCTCGACCCTTCCTTCCATAACTAAGCTTGCTATTCCTGGGTGTCTTAGTATGTGTCCTACCAACCTATCTCTTCTCTTCATTAACAGTCGCCAGAAACATCTCTCCTCTCCCACTCGTCTTCATACCTCTTTGTTTGTAACCCTATCTACCCATCTGACCATCATTCTCCTGTAACACCACATTTCAAATGCTTCAATTCTCCTCTTTTCTGCTGCACCAGTAGTCCAAGTTTCACTTCCATAGAGCGCCACGCTCCAGACAAAGGCTTTCAAAAATGACTTCCTAATACCTAAATCTATATTCGATGTCAGCAGATTCCTTTTTTGTAGAAATGCTTTCTTTGCCTGAGCCAACCTACTTTTTATATCCTCTTTGCTTCGTCCATCACTGGTTATTCTGCTTCCTAAGTAACAGAAGTCTCCTACTTCCTTCAGCTTTTCACCTGCCAATTTGATCTCCATAGAGGTTTCTGATTTATTTCGGCTGCATTCCAGTATTTTTGTTTTACATTTATTAATTTTCATCATGAATTCTTTCCGTAAGACGGAGTCCATACCATTCAAAAACTCATTCAAATCCTCAGGCTTGTCGGCCAAGATGACGATGTCATCAGTAAATCTCAGAGTTGAAATTATTTCTCCTTGAATCTTCACTCCCACTTTAAATTTTTCTCTAATTTCCTTCATTGCTTGTTCAATGTAAAGATTGAAAAGTATGGGTGATAAGTTGCAGCCTTGCCTTACACCTTTCTGAATACCAGCTTCTCTCTCGTGTCCTTCAACTCGAACGACTGCTGTCTGGTTTCTGTACAGATTGTATATCACCCTCCTATCCCTGTACTTTATTCCAATCGATTTCAAAATGTCAAACAATTTAGTCCAATCAACATTATCAAAAGCCTTTTCTAAGTCTACAAAAGCCATGAACGTTCTCTTATCTTTCCTTATTCTACCTTCCAAAATCAGCCTAAGACTTAGTACAGCTTCCCTTGTTCCTACATTTCTCCTGAAACCAAACTGGTCTTCACCCAACTCCGTTTCTATCTGGCTTTCAATCCTCTTGTAAATTATTCTAGACTGGATCTTTGAAGCATGAGTAATCAAGCTGATTGTACGGTAATCTTCACATGTGTCAGCTCCCACTTTCTTTGGTATAGGGATGATTACATTCTTCTTGAAATCAGGGGGTACCTCGCCTGTCTCATAAATCCTACACACCAAGTGAAATAACCTGATCAGACCTTCATCTCCTAAGCAGCGTAGCAACTCAATCGGTATATCATCTATGCCTGGTGCTTTGTTCCTGCTTAAGTCTTCCAAAGCTCTATCAAATTCTGATCTCAATATTAAATCTCCTTTCGCATCCTCATCAATTTCCTCCTCCCTTTCCATTACATGATTCTCAATCTCCTTTCCCTTATACAAACTCGCGATGTAATCTTTCCATCTCTCAACCTTTTCTTCCCTATCTGTTAGAGGCGTTCCATTTGTGTCCTTAATATTACAGCACTTAGTCTTCTTTTCCCCAAAAGTATTCTTAATCCTTCGATAAGCTGTGTCTACTTTTCCTAATTGCAGACAATTTTCTATACCTGCACATTTCTCTTTCAACCATTCTTCTTTCGCTTCCTTGCACTTCTTGTTAACCTCATTTCTCAGACGTCTGTATTCTGCTTTCCCCTTTTCATCTCTTACATTCTTGTATTTCCGCCTTTCATCCATCAATTCTAGTATATCCTGAGTGATCCACGGTTTTCTCCCTATCCTTTCTTTCCAACCAATGTTTTCTTCTGTGGATTTTGTTATTTCATTCTTCAAAAGTGCCCATTCGTCTGCAATTGAAGTTTGTTTAGGGTTTTTCATTAGTCCTTCCTTTATACTCTTCTTGAATCTTTCGTTTAGATCCTTCTCTTTCAGTCTGTCTATTGCCCACCTTTTTGGCTTTTGACTTTTCTTCAGTTTCTTCAACTTTAATCTGCAATTCATTACAACCAGATTGTGGTCAGAGTTTATGTCAGCACCAGGATATGTTTTACAATCCAAAATCTAGTTTCGAAACCTCTGCTTGACCATAATGAAGTCGATTTGGAAACGCCCTGTATCTCCTGGTCTCATCCATGTGTATATTCTTCTATTGTGGTTATTGAATAAGGTGTTAGCTATGACTAATTCATGCTCGGTGCAGAATTCTACCAGCCTGCTTCCTCGATCATTCCTTTCACCTAATCCGAAATCTCCTACTATCTTCCCTTCTCTCCCTTTTCCTACCACAGCATTCCAATCTCCCATTACTATAACATTTTCATCACCCTTGATATACTTCAGAATTTCGTCTATTTCTTCGTAGACCTTTTCAACATCCTCATCATCAGCTTGACTGGTAGGCATATAGACTTGTACCACTGTGGTGCACGTAGGTTTAGTATTGATTTTTGCTACAATAATCCGTTCACTATATTGCTCATAATATTCCACCCGCTGTCCAAGTATCCTACTCAATATGAGGCCAACCCCTGCTTGGCCATTGTTTGATTTAGTGCTAATGACCCTATAGTCTCCTGACCAAAAGTCCTGTTCTTCCTGCCAGCGCATTTCACTAATCCCAACCAAATCCAACCTCAACCTATCCATTTCCCTTTCTAAGTTTTCTAACCTTCCACTTCCTAGCAGACTTCTAACATTCCACGCTCCGATCCGTAGAATGTCAGATTTCCTCTTTGTCACTTCTGTGATGTTAACCCCCTCACGAGTAGTCCCCACCCGGAGATCCGAACGGGGGACTAGTTTACCTCCGGATTGAAATTTTACAAGGGAGGAGGCCATCATCACATGTAATTATGCATATAGTGGAATAATCAACAAAATATTGTTTAAAGCAAAAAGTGTTTGTATTTGCATTTTGCCTGAAGTTATCCTTGGAGACGATGAGGAGATCTGCTACTTGTAAAGGATATTTGTTCTGTAAAATAATAAAATATTAGAAATACAAGTAAGACGAGATTATATTTACTTTTTAGTTAATGTGCACGAGTCTCATTAATCAAGACATATAATAATAAGGATTTCTTCAGATTATGACGTTAATTGAAATAAAATTATGTGCCAAGTTATTTTAGGTTATACTTGAAGCACCACAATAATAACCTTCATTTCCTTCTAATGTTAGCGGCTTCGGTGACGTAGTTGGTAGCATGCTGAGCTTCTATGCCCGAGATCGCGGGTTCATACCCGGTCGAAGTAATCGGATTTTTAAGAGCGTTAAAAATCCCTCAGTATGCCTTCCTTTGGAGCGGAAGTAAAGCCGGTGGGCCCATATCATAGATTTATGGCATGGAACTACAATTATTGTCTGAAGCTAAATTTGTAGGTTAGATTTGATTAACGCTCTATTAAGTTCCAACGTTCTCCGCCAGGTGTGGTTGCGGTGGCATCTAGTAGCCAAGTTGACATCTAGGTGTCTTGGACAGTAGCATTTAGTAGAAAAAGTAGGAACTACTTGAAATTTATCGTCTGAAGTCCTTACCTGAATTACAGATAACACACATTAATACAGCCATCACAATTAACACCGGTTATCAGACAGATTCTACACACACCCAAAGTACACGGGGCTACATGACCGCGTTGTTGCAGCTCCTAAACTGAGGAACTGATGAATTCTGTGCACTGTCCTGCACATAATGCATATCATCAGGAGAATTACCCTCACTGAAGGTATCCATATTGTGAGACCGCTCTCTTGGACGACAGCCTTCAACCTTCTTGTCACCGCCTCTGAATGGCAAGTTGCAACACTATTAATTTACTCTCACCGCTGTCTGTTGACAATTTCTCCCCCAGGGGCTCACATCTTGTGGGACGTGGGTTGGCGACCACGGGACCGCAGCTGAGTCCGGCATTGCTTCCACTTACTTGTGCCGGGCTCCTCACCGTCTTCTTTCCTGTCAACCTCCCTTGGTCAACTCTTGTTCTCTTCCGACCCCGTCGGTATTAGGGTATCTGAGGCCTAGGGAGTCTTTCACTTTCCCGCCTTAATTGGCCCTTGTCTCATCTTTCCTGTTCCCTCCTTCTTCTATGGATCAGCCTTCTTTTTCTTTTCATTATATTTCCTTTTCTCTTTAAGATTCCCGCACTGTTTTGTTACTTGGTTCCCCGTGTATCTAAATTCCCTTAAGCGATTTTTGTAGGTATTTTTATTCTACGTTGCATTTTGTAAAGATTGATAATCTAAATTGCTTTTTGGTAAGTCTTTCAATGTAGTTACAGAGCATTTTAGTGAGTATTTTGAATTTCAATTGCATTTTGTGGGTATTTTGAATCCAAATTACATTTTGTCAAGTATTTTCAATCTAAATTGCATTTTGTAAGTATTGTCAATCCACATGAGTCGTTTGAATCTACCGGACATTTTGTAAGTATTTTGAATTTCAATTGCATTTTGTAAGTATTTCGACTCTACGTTGCATTTTGTACGTATTTTGAACCTAGCCTACATTTTGTGGGTATTTTTCAATCTATTCTTTTTGTGAATCTTTTCGTTCTAAATTCCTTTTTGTAAGAACATTTTGTGAGTTGTTTCAATATGAGTTCCTTTTTGTAAGTATTTTCCGTCTCACTTAATTTTCGTTCTGGTTTCCATTTTATTATTTTCGCTATCACCCAGATGATTGGGGCCGATAACCTAGGTGTTAGGCCCCTTAAAACAACAATTATCATCATCATCATCATGTTGACAATTTCTACAAATCATTTTACAAGTAGACTAATACAAAGGAAATGCAACAGAGCGCAGCAGTGCCCATAACTCAATTTCATAAAAAATAAGGTTTCTCAGGTTGCCCCAACCCTTTGAGTTAATAGATTAACTTACTCTTAAAGAAACTTAACTTGAGTGTTTGATTGTCACAGTGCACTACCAGAGGATCATCCATCGCGACATCAAGCCGTCCAATCTCTTGCTGGGTGAGGATGACCACGTGCAGATCGGCGACCTCGGGGTCTGTAACGAGTTTGACGGCAATGATGCTTCGCTCAGCAGCACGGCGGGCACACCGGCCTTCCTGGCCCCGGAGGCGCTCAACAACAGCAAGTTCAGTGGCAAGGTATTGTTGTTCTTCACGTCAATAAGTCGAGGAGGGAAGAGGGATGTATGGGACAATCACCTGTGCAATATTTTCTAGGGCCCCCTTGAAATCATTACTATCCACTACTCGCTATTCAGGAAAGACAATGTGATTTTGAGAAAAGCATCAAATGCACAATCATAATTTAACCCTCCGTCAAGCGCCGCAAATCTATTCTTGCTCCCCGCTTCTCCCCAAGAGCACGTACACCCTGGGCACAAAGTCCCCTTACCCATATACATTTCAGGAAATACATTGATTTTTTAACATTTTCTGTTTCCTATATAATCAATGGCTGATACTAGTCACTATAGCATTGAAGAAAGCACTTGGGTTCATGAGAGACCAAGAACAGAGAAAACGTTGGAACAGGTGCGTACAGACTTGAAGCAGCGATTCGGACGACAGCCTCCTCAAAAGACAACACTTTTACGTTGGGAAAAGAATATGTTCGCTACAGGCAGCATGAAGGACAAACCAAGAAGTGGTCGACCATCAACAAGAGAGGAACGATGCCGAGAAGTCGCGGAGTCAGTGGAAAGATCACCAACGAAGACAACTCGTAAACGATCCGCGGAACTGGGTATACCCCGGTCAACTCTGCGCAAATACATGAAACATGACTTAAAGTTGCACCCATATCGACCAAAGAGTTGTCTTTTGAGGAGGCTGTCGTCCGAATCGCTTCTTAAAGTCAGTACGCACCTGTTCCAACGTTTTCCCTGTTCTTGGTCTCTCCTGAACCCAAGTGCGTGTGACAATGCGTTCTTCAATGCTATAGTGACTAGTATCAGCCATTGATTATATCTGAAACATAAAATGTTAAAAAAAATCAATGTATTTCCTGAAATGTATAGGGGTAACGGGACTTTGTGCCCACCCAGTATGTGCCTGCCCCTTTTAGTACCTTCCCATCTCTAGGCCCCGTTCCAAATGCTCCCAGTTAGTTTTCCCGCCACCTGCGTAAAGTGCAGTAATGACCCTCCAAGCCTGTGAGGCACATTGCGCCCGAACTCGTTCGTATTTCCTTATTATCCCATCGCAATATTGCTTATTTTACTCATTTTACGAGTAAGAAATATCACAGATAGTAAACATATTGGAAAGGATATTAAGAAGAAGAATGAGAAGAAAGGTGGAAGGAGAGTTGCAAGAGGAACAGTATGGCTTCAGGAGTGGAAGATCTACAGCGGACCCAATCTTTAGTTTGAGGCAGGTGATGGAAAAGAACTGGAAATATGGAGAGGATTTGGTCATGACTTTCATAGATCTAGAAAAGGCATATGATAGTGTCCCCAGGGAGAAGGTATGGGAAACCATGGTTAAGAAGAGACTGGGAAGAGAAATGTTGGAAATGGTGCAAGCAATGTACAATAATTGTGTTAGTAGGGTACTGACCTCAGTTGGAAAGACAGATTGGTTTAGGAACAAGACTGGACTAAGACAGGGGAGTGAGCTGTCACCTCTTTTGTTTAAAACGGTAATGGATGAAATTGTAAAGGAAACAAAGGAAGCATATGGACATAAAGAAATGAAGAACTGTTATTTGCAGATGATATTGTGGTCTGGGGAAGGAACGCCGAAGAAGTGCGAAAAGAACTAGATGCACTGAACGAAAATATTCAGAAGTACGGCCTGAAAATCAGTATAGAGAAAAGCAAGACCATGGTGATGACACTGTGATAATTGGAAGTCTGAGTTTGGAAAGTGTGGACACGTTCAAATACCTAGGAAGCGAATTGATACAAACTGTTAGATTGGACATGGAGACATGGAGGGTACAGCAGAGCAATGCATTCAATCAAAGTGTAAGAAAACTTGTTTGGGATAAGGAAGTACCAAGGAAAAGCAAGGAGGTAATGTATAAAGTGTACTATGTACTCATATTAACTTATGCAGCTGAGACTTGGACCCTGACAAGCAGGCAAGAGAGTAGAATCCAAGCCAGTGAAATGAAATTCCTAAGAAGTATGATAGGAAAGACAAGGAAAGACAGAGTGAGGAAGGAAGTTGGGATGGGAAAGCTAAATGAGAGAATTGAGAAGAATAAACTAAGGTGGTTTGGACATGTAAAGAGGATTGAGGAAAATAGAATACCAAGACAGATGCTGGAGGCCAAGTGCAAGGGTAAGAGAGCAAGGGGAAGACCTAGAACAAGGTGGATCGATTCAGTGAAGAACAGCGTGAGAAAAAGAAATCTGGACTGGGACAAGATCGTCGTAGAAGAATTGTGGAAGGAAAAAGGAAAGTGGAGAAGTGCCATAAATACCCTGACCCGGCAGGAGCTGGATAAGGGGAAATGATTATGATGATGATATGAGTAAGAAATACGTCGATTTTGGTTATTTCGTGAAATAAACGGGTGAAAGGGTGTCGAATTATGAATGCTATGATTGTCACAAAGCAATCTGCCTTTACTGGGGCAATGTATCTTTACTGCTGAGCATTCCAACAATGATCCCAAGTAAGACTGACTCTTTAAGGTGTTTGAAGCCATTTTTGAGTGTTGCCTTAGTAAGGAAAAGCCCCAGACTTTTGTTAAGACTGACTCTATTGTGCTGTATCATATTTTGTAATAAGAACATTATTTAAGTTTTGTTCGTAGTTTTAACATGACGAATAGAAATAAACAGTGTCATCACTCCGCTACTTAAGCATTGTAGTTCATGGTCCAGCCAGTGTGTGGCGCGGAAGTCGCGCCGAACCATAAGCACTTGTGACAACTAACCCATGAGGTTAGTACTGTAATATCCTGTGCGCGAGAAGTCATATTATTCGAGGGATTTTGTTTCTTTGTAATAGTTTACGAATGTCTGTGCAGTGCTTTGTGTGTGCAAACAACTAAGTTTTCTGTTGTTTCGGGAAAATGTCGTAATGTTTTGTTCCTGGAAGTAAATCGGGTTACGAAGAAAATCTGATGGTAGACATTTTTTTCACACCGCCAAAAGAAACAAATCTGTTTGCGAAATGTAAAGATAAGCAATTGTCGATCAAAAATAGAATCTGTGACGAGCGTTTTTCGGAAGATTTAATTATTATAAAGGCGGACTGTTTCGTAGTGAACTATGAGAACGTTGAAATTCCTCGCGTGAAGTGGAAATTAAACCCAGGATCAGTACCTCACATTTTTCAAAATTTACCGAAATATCTATCCACTGAAATAAATCTATGAATAATCTATCCATCGAACACGAAAGCCGCCCAGTAGGATACGGAATGAAGGCAGCCTTCCATGGTTACTTGTTCTATTTCGTGCCATCCTTACCTAAAACGGGGAAAAATCCGTCTTAATAATAGTAGGCCTAAAATAATAATAGTTGTTGATTCTTTAGGGACTTAACGACATCGTGGTCACGTAGCCCTGTGTGTTTGGGTTTGTTTAGAATTCGTCTGATAACCTTAGTCATTATGATGTCTGTAGTAGTGTGTGTATTTGGAATTGAGGTCGGATTTGGGTAGGAAGCGGCCGTGTCCTTCAGTTAAGTACCATCCCGGCATTTGCCTGGAGGAGAAGTGGGAAACCACGGAAATACACTTCCAGGATAGCTGAGGTAGGAATCGAACACGCCTCTTAACATTTTTGCCTCACGAGGCTGAGTGAACACCGTTACAGCCCTCAGACCAGTATTAAATTTATTGGCAGAGCTGGGAATCGAACCCGGACTTCCGTAGTGATAGCCAAGTGGCCAAGAATGAGTCGGACATATAATAATGGCCAACCTGCCAATAAAATAAACGGTCATCCAATTCTTCGCTTCCGTTACCGTCCTCCTGATCTTCGGATCTTGTTTCAACTTTGTCTTCAGTATCAGAGTCACAAATTCCTTTGAAATTACTGAATCATGAACTAGCTATTCGTTATCTTTCAGCAGAAGGCGACACGCTTCATCTGCATCCTTAGGTTTTCGTAAGGCGCAATCTCCTTACTGATATTAACTAAGGCAACATACTAAGCCAAATAATCGATATAACAGCACACCTGCCACTCACTGACAGAATGTAACATCATTGGGAGCGCTGGTACTATCAATCTCACGCTGACAAAATGTTACACGTGTTAAAGTTATTTTTAGGCACGCTATTTCACAACTCCAGAAAAATGCTTACTAAGGTTTGGTGTAAGATGTCACGAGACGATAAGATCATAACTTGAACTGTTGGCTTGATATTAAAACGAATATAACGAACCATGGAGCTGTCAGACCAATGCGCGACTAACGGAGGGTTTTAAACGATAGTTCTACATGGGGACAGAGAATATTAATACTAACTTTTTGACAGTATTATTCATAAGTCTAAACACACAATTTGTTGTAATCAGCGTAACAGCAGCCTTCGTAAAGAGGTTTACGTAGCCCAGCGCGTATCCCACTATTGAACAGCTGACTGTGAAGCGTTGGGGATCAGCGCCGCTAGCGCTAGCCGAGCGGGGCGCGGTTGAACTCGGTGAGTGATAACACTATTTATTTCTATTCGTCATGGTTTTAATATTTGTTTGAATTGTTTTAATGAAAACTAAACGCAATTTGGTGGTGGGTTGTACAGTAAATGTCAGCCTTTTTTTTTTTTTTAAGTTTGATTGTAAGCAATAAATTATAGTATGTTTTTAAAAACCTGATGTTGAATAATAAACTCCCTATGTATATCCTAATGAATGCCACTTATCACTTAAAATAATTGCGTTAATTTGGTGTTAATGACGTCTTTATAACAAGCGGCTGTCAGGCGAACTGCGCCCGACGGAGGGTTAACCCTTTATAGTTTAGTGGTCTGTATATTGTCAAAGACGCCGATGATTCAATCTTTCAGCCACATATCAACGAATTTTCTTTTAAAGTGTTAATATTTCATAAAACTAAATAATATGCTTCTATCTTCTTGATCTAAGATGCTTGATGAAATATAATTATTTTAACAAAAACAATTAAAATTAAAACTTAAAATATGCTTGCAAAAATTAAAAATTAATAATTACAATTAAAATTAAATAAGCTTATGAAATCAGGAATATAAAAAAATAAGATCACAAAAATTATAAAAACTAAAATAATAAATTTATAAACAAAAAATGCAAAATAAAATTAATACAAATAAAATATATTAATAATAGTTCTGGCCTAGAAACGGTTCAAAAAGCACACCAATCTTATTTCATAGAAAACATTTTTGCATTTATTTATGTCATGAAATATATCTGCAATTCTATAAGTGTTCACTTTAACTAGCAGCACGTCGTGGAAAAATTAGTAGCATTTTAAAACTCCGCATTAATTCGATAGCAGATTCAACACAATTGAAGTACACAAGAACCTCGTTGTTATTATTATTACATGAAAATGCGTACAAATGTGCATACATAAAGACTTATATCATATGTACAATGTTTGATACATTTAGATCTAGTCTTTGCTATAGTCAATGATTGACTTAGTCCTCTTATGACATTTAGTTAGGTGGTATTTTTCACAATTTTCATTGCATAGTACGCATACACATGCATTGTTTGGTTCGTGAAATTTGTCATTTCTACATATCTTGTGGTGATAGCCGTGCACTGAAAGTCTGGTTAGCACCGATCGCAGTTCTTGGTTCGCTTTTGCCCATCTTCTGTTGATCATGGCGTCTGTAGCGTAAAGGTCTTCGGGTATTTCTTTTGTTTTTTGTTTCCTTAGCTCTATTAATTGAGATACTTGCTTGGTGTGAGGTAGGAGCAGCTTGAGGTGCAGGTCCTCTATGTAGAACGGTTCCCTTGCCAGTTCATATACCAGTCTGGACTTGGTCGTTCTCGCTACTCCAAGTGCTCTCTTCAAATATCTCGATTTGATTTTCTCAAGGCTGGTAAGGTCCGTTAGGGTTAGTCTTTCCCATATTAGTTCAATGCCGTATGTTATAACTGGAGATATTTTGGCATGAAATAGCGTAATGGCTGTTTGTAGAGAGAGTTTGGTGATGTTTTTGATTTCAAACATTCCTCTGATGGCGGCAGCAGCTCTTTCTTGTATATGAACCCTGAATGAGTTGCATGTGGTCTGGAGTGTCATCCCTAAGTATTTAAAGGTAATAACATTTTTGATGTCGTTATCTCCGAGTTTTACCTCGTCATTAAGAACCTCGTTCAAAGTCTTTAATTACTGATAGTGCGTTCTTGAATTATTCAAAGATTCGTGGACCATGAATTGAAATCACGTGATTTAGAGGGCACATTTCAAAGTCAACGTAAAAAGAGAAAACTGACCCAGCTCAGGTATCTCTCAGAAACTTTCACCACGCGATTCCTTATGGGAAAAGTTATAAGTCCTTAGGTGAGAAAATAACACTAAGTAGGATAACTAAAATAAAATAAAATGGTTTTGAATGAAAAATTGTGACTGATTTAAATCCATTGATTTAGTGTAATAATTCGCACACTACTTCAACCATCACAATAAACACAGGTTATCACACATACACATGACTGATTGCAGGCGGCAGACATCTGGTCCATGGGAGTCACTCTCTACTCGCTCGTGTACGGCAGAGTCCCCTTCCACTCGGACAACGTTCCGGCGCTCTACCACAAGATCCAGAATGAGCCGGTTCGTTTCCCGGAGACACCAAGGATCAGCATGGAGATGCGAGACCTCATCGAGAGAATGCTGCACAAGGACCCCGCGACCAGACTCACGCTCCCCGAGATCAAGGTCACACACATTTATTTATTTATTCATTTATTTATTTATTTATTTATTTGTTTATTTATTTATTTATGTATTTATTTATTTATTAGAATAAGCAATGAATTTATTTAGTTTTGAAGTTTATTTTCATTTTTTCTTGAATTATTAATTAATTAATTTATTTATTTATTTATTTCAAATGATGATTAATTCTTTTTAAATTATTCATAATTTTATTTTAAATTTATTTTATTTATTTACCTATATTTTTAAAAAATATATATTAATTTTTATTTATTTATTTATTTATTTATACAGTAGACTATATTTCATGTCTTGACCTTTCTCCTTTATAATTTTCATATATTTATTTTTAATTTTCTTCTTATTATTCTTATTCATATCTTCTTCCTTAGCGTTTGTCCCGCCTAGCTGCAGGGTCCGCTATATGGGAAAAAATATTTATTTAATTATAAAATGTATTTATTTATTCAAATTTAAAACAAGATTTACTTATTTTCAAAATGTATTTTCATTTTTTTAAATTATTTATTTATCTAATTATTTATTTAAATTCATGATTAATTTTGATTTATTTTATTTTTATTTATTTTTATTTTTTACATATTGTCATTTATTTTATCAATTTATTTATTTATTTTTATTAAAATTTAAAAAATCATTTATGACCGTATGTGTCATCATGCAGTTTTAGGTAGATTTCATAAGAAAGCTAACTTATTGCAATGGGGACCAGCACCGTGTTACGATCAACACCTTTGTTGAAATGGGCGGTGTACAAGTTATAAATATGTAAACACACTCCTGAAAAAATTACATTTATTTGTTAACTAGCTGTACCCGGCATGCGTTGCAATGCCAATCAAAGAAAGTGTTGGCGTTGGAACTTTGTTTATTGAAGTGCTTTTGGAATCCCAATATTTATTTATTTTCCGTTAACCACCTCTAAACTATTGTAAAATTGATTTACTATCTCCAAAAAAATCATGGGAGCGTGCTCAACAACTCACCAAAGTTTCATCGCAATGAAATGAATGGTATATGAACGCATACGGGACTTTGTTGAAAGGATTCTAGCGCCGTCACCAATTTGTTGAATACACTCGTACGCTACCTATTGTAAAATGGATTTACTAAGTCGAAAACCTTTCCTGGCGTGTACACAACAACTCATGAACGTTTCATCGCAATCGGATAAATGGCATATGAACGCATACGGGATTTTGTTTAAACGATTCACGCGCCTTCACTCATTTGTTGAATCTTCTTGTGCGCCACCCATTGAAAAACGGATTTACTAATTCATACACCTTCGCAGGACTGTACTCAACTCACCAACGCACAGTGGGTCAAAATCGAAATCTAGGGGGGGAAATTATTTTTACGTTTTAATCGTGAATTTAGAGTGAAAGCAACGTATATAATTTGTTTACTTTCTAATAACCATCAGTTAAGACCTTTTTAAGCTACGTCAACACATGCAAGAAATTGTCTATGACTAGGAGTTGGATAGAACATTCAGTTATCTCTTCAGAACAATTTTCTACCCCTAATTTACTTTTAACAACGTCACAAAGTTCCACTTTTGACATAATCGTCGAACCCAGTGCTTCAAACAGTTGTAAACGTGTGAGAACTGGTTGCGCGTCATCTTCTAAAACGTAAAATAACTAAGTAAGTTGCAAAAAGATGCAAAAAAATCTTATAACGGGCGTAAACCACAAGACTTTATCTACATTTTAACATTAAGTAGAAAGTGACGCAGAGTGACGCTACCTACTAAACTTCCATGTGAAAATATAATTTTAAAAATAATACTGTAGTTAAATATTATATAATGCAAATATAGCTAAAATTACGTAACAATTACGCCCATTAATAACTGAAACACATTACAAAGATCATACCTTCAGCTGCATGTTCCATCTTAAAGCATCACACTAACTACAAAGACAACCAAACAACAGCCACTTACATTCACCCTCCAATTCAGACTGATCGAACAGTGGTGACAGATTTATACTAAGATGCGTTTATATCCCAGAATAGTGAGTGGCAATTATATGAGAATGTTGTAGAAGTAATAAATTTTGATTTTTTAATTATGAAAATAAATAATTTTGTCCTCTTAGATTTCAATTGTGACCCACTATGCAACGTTTTATCACAATCGGATGAATGGTATATGAACGCATACAGGACTTGGTTGAAACGATTCTCGCGCTGTCGCTCATTAGTTGAATCTATTCGTGCGCTACCAATTGTAAAATGTATTTACTAAATCAGAAATATTTGCGGGAGTGGAAACAACATTTCTCTAAATTTTATGAATGGTATATGAAGGCATACGAATTTTTTTTAAACGATACGCACGCCGTTACTCATTTGTTGAATCTACTCGTGCGCTACCTATTGTATAAAGGATTTACTAAGTCAGAAACCTTTCCTGGAGTGTGCACACCAATTCAACCAAAGATTCATGGCAATCGGATGAATGGTATTTGAACGCTACGGGACTTCGTTGAAACGCTTCGCGTGCCGTCGATCATTTGTTGAATCTACTTGTGCGATACCTATTGTAAAGTGGATGTACTAAGCCAGAAACCTTCCCTGAAGTGTACACAACATCTCACCCAAGTTTCATCGCTATCAGACGATTAGCATATGAACGCATACGGTACTTTGTTGAAACGCTTCGCGCGTCGTCGCTCATTTGTTGAATCTACTCGTGCCCTACCTATCGTAAAGTGGATTTGCTAAGCCAGAAACCTTGCCTGAAGTGTACACAACCTCTCACCCAAGTTTCATCGCTATCGGACGCATGGCATGTGAACGCATACAGGACTTTGTTGAAATGCTTCGCGAGTAGTCGCTCATTTGTTGAATCTACTCGTGCGCTACCTATTGTTAAGTGGATTTACTAAGTCAGAAACCTTCCTGAAGTGTACACAACAACTCACCCATGTTCAGTCGCTATCGGGCGAATGGTATATGAACGCATACGGGACTATGTTGAAACACTTCGCGCGTCGTCGCTCATTTGTTTAATCTACTTGTGCGATACCTATTGTAAAGTGCATTTACTAACCCAGAAACCTTCCCTGAAGTGTACACAACATCTCACCCAAGTTTATCCGCTATCAGACGATTAGTATATGAACGCATACGGGACTTTTTTGAAACGCTTCGCGCGTCGTCGCTCATTTGTTGAATCTACTCGTGCTCTACCTATCGTAAAGTGGATTTACTAATCCAGAAACCTTGCCTGAAGTGTACACAACCTCACACCCAAGTTTCATCGCTATTGGACGAATGGTATGTGAAGGCATACAAGACTTTGTTGAAACGCTTCGCCCGACGTCGCTCATTTGTTGAATCTACTCGTGCGCTACCTATTGTTAAGTGGATTTACTTAGCCAGAAACCTTCACTGAAGTGTACACAACATCTCACCCAAATGTCATCGCTATCAGAAGAATAGTATATGAACGTATATGGGACTTTGTTGAAACGCTTCGCGAGTCGTCGCTCATTTGTTGAATCTACTCATGCGATACATATTATAACATAGATTTACTAAGCCAGAAACCTTACCAGAAGTGTACAGAACATCTCACCCAAGTTTCGTCGCAATGGGATGAATGGTATATGAACGCATGTGGGACTTTCTTGAAACAAACGCACGCCATTTTGTTGAAGCTACTCGCGCGCCATCTATTGTAAATTGGATTTACTACGCCTATAACTTTTCCGGGACTGTGCACAACAACTCACCAAAATTTGATCGCAATCGGATGAATTGTATATGAACGCATCGCCATTACGCATTTGTTTAAACTACTCGCGCGCTATATATTTTGAAATGGATTAACTATGCCTATAAACCTCCCGGAAGTGTGTACAATAACTCACCAAAAATTGATCGCAACCGGGTGAATGGTTTATGAACGCATAAAAATCGAACAGACAGACATTCCTTTATACATAAAATATAAGATAAGATATAAGATAAGATTATCACACTTTGAATTCACCAAGTTTGCCAATTGTGTTGTTCTAACAGAGGCACCCTTGGGTGACGGCCGACGGTGCAAGCGCGCTGCCCTCGGAGGAGGAGAACTGTTCCCTGGTGGAGGTGACTGACGAGGAGATCATGAGGGTGATCCAGTCCATTCCCAAGTTGGACACTCTCATCCTTGTGAAGACCATGCTCAAGAAACACTCCTTCCAGGTAGGCTACACTTCGCACAGCCTTGATTACAAACACTCCTTCCAGGTAGGCTACACTTCGCACAGCCTTGATTACAAACACTCCTTCCAGGTAGGCTACACTTCGCACAGCCTTGATTGCAAACACTCCTTCCAGGTAGGCTACACTTCACACAGCCTTAATTACAAACACTCCTTCCAGGTAGGCTATACTTCGCACAGCCTTAATTACAAACACTCCTTCCGGGTAGGCTACACCACTCGACACAGCTGTTTTCAAGGTAGCCTAAACCACTCCGCACAGCCTAACTTACAAACAAGCCAACACGATCTAATGAAAACTGAGTTATTCCTTGTTTAATTCTTCGATAGACTATATAGGTCAAATATCCCCTCCCCCTTCCAGGGGCTCACATCTAGTGGGACGTGGGTTGGCGACCACGGGACCCCAGCTGAGTCTGGCATTGCTTCCACTTACTTGTGTTGGGTTCCTCTCCATCTTCCGTCCTGTCGACGTCTCTTGGTCAACTCTTGTTCTCTTTCGACCCCGTCGGAATTAGGGTATCTGAGGCCTAGGGAGTCTTTCACTTTCTCGCCTTAATTGGCCCTTCTCTCATATTTCCTGAACCCTCATTCTTCGAGGAGTCAGACCTTTTTTCTCTTCATGTTATCTCCTGCCTTCTGCTCAAGGCCCTCAAGGAGGCAGAGTGTGTGTAGCCCCACCACTTCTGGTGCACCCTGGATAGTGTTACACCCTCAGGGGCTCACGGCTGGTGAGTTTGGGAGTTGGCGACCCCGAGGGATTCCTGAGCTGGGTCCTTTTTATGCCTTTTTTCCTCTGACCTTGGAGTGGGCCCTCTCCTCTTTCCCCTTTCCTATCTGCCTTTCATGGCTCTCCTTCCTTCCAAGTCCCTCAATCCTCATTATTCGAGGGTTGAGGGCATTTCTTTCCTTCCTGTCTTTTATTTGCCTAATCCTTGATTTGTTTACCATTTCTTCTCCTAGTATATAAGTTTGTAGTTAGTATTCGTTATAGTTTTCATTCTCACCTCATCCATTAGGGGCCGATAACCTTAAAACAACATTTATGTTCGACCCTCACTATTATGTGTCAGAAAACTGTATCATAATGATGGTCATTATAACACTCTTTTTCATTATGATACAGTTTCTCCAGCCAATCAGAGCTCGTTCATTGACCAATTAGGTAACGATACCTTCACGCGTGCTCTCAAAATCCAACATGTCGGACATAAACACAACATCGAACTATAATAAATTACCGACATGGAATACGCACCGTCCATATGTTCGCGTAAATAAACTGGCGAATATGAGACAACAAATAGCACTGGACCTTAATATAATTTCTACACAGCGCATTGTCTTGAAACAACTCCAGTGACAATATTACTGAGGGGCGGCGGATGTAACCATATGGCCTGCATATGGCATTGCAAGCACACAGAGCGCATGCGTCGGTCGTCCAGAGATCTTGAAAGACAGAGATAATACACCCAACGCTCGCTCTGCGATCACAAAATTCAAGTAGCTGACTCTCAACAGATATTTATGAATATTTATGTTAAAACATATAATAAAGTTATAATTATCGTCCAACATAAACAGTCGTATGCAACTCGCCTATAATGGTAATTAAGACACTCGTATGGAAATTATAAAACTCGCATACGCTCGTTTTATAAAAATACTCGTGTCTTAATTATAGCCATTATAGGCTCGTTGCATAATGTACTGTCATCATCATCATCATCTCAATTATTCTTAAATGTAATAATTCTTTTTAGCCTACTTTTCACATTTTGCAAAAATGAGGAAAAAGTAGACTTATGAGATCGAACCGGGAAAATGTGTGTCTGTCTGTCTGTCCTGTCTGTCTGTCTGTGTCTCCCCCCCCCCCTATCAACTCCTAAACGGCTGCAGCATTCGAAACCAAATTTAGTATGAGTTAATATCTCAAGCCCATATTTGAAAATGATGTCAGTGCTACCAACTGCTGAAAAAACGCACTAGACATTTGAGCTCCATGTTGGATATCTTGGAAGGTATGCATGGGAGCTATTCCAAAATTGGCACACATATAGATAATACTATTTTAGTTTAATTTTCAGGAGGTCGTACATGACAGAGTTGCCAAAATAATGTTAAGCCTTCTGATAGGTCCAATTGTTAAATGCATATAACCTTTACAGTATCATTTGGAATTCAACCACTTTTTGTATGTAATATGTGTACATAAGCAGATATGACTGAGCGCATTCTTAATAGCCTCCAGGGCTGCAAACTGTTAATAATTGCTCACTCTATGTTTTTATCCAAATACCAATATATCAGAAAGTATGCAAGACGACAGCTTTAAACTATGCACACGTATATTACCTGACATTTTAGATTAATTTGGAGTAACTTATATACGTAGGTTTTACCAACATGATTCTGAGCCTGCTAATAGGACCAATTTTTAAATACATGTAACTTCTATTCTATCAGTTGGATTTCAACCAAATTTCGTATGTGCTATGTGTAACATAACAGATATGACTATGAGTATTCTTAAGAGCAATCAGGGCTGCCAACTGTTAATAAATGCTGTCTATATGTTTTACCCTAATATCAATATATCAGAAAGTATGCAAGACAACAACTCTATACTTTGCACACGTATAGTACGTGACTTTCTAGATTAATTTGGAGTAATTAACATAAGCCAGTGCTGCCAACATGATTCTACGCCTGCCGAAAGGTCCAATTTTAAAATGCATGTAACTTCTATACTAACAAATGGATTTCATTCAAAATTGGCACAACAAGATATCATAATATTTCAGATTATTTCTGACCAGCACACGCATGACATTGTAGCCAACATGCTTTTACGTGTGCTGATAGATCCAATGTCTAACTGCGTATAACGTCCATTGGACTTAAACCAAATTTTGTATTCTGTACCTTAAGAGATGGAACTAAGAATATATTCAGTCACCAGGGCTGCCAACTGTAGTGCTCTATTAGGCTACATTATACTAGGTATATTTCGAACTAATTAGACATTTCGATATTACCAACTTAATTTCGTCATTATTCAGGATAGATTAATCATTGGCATGAATCTTAATTTTAAGAAAAGTAGACTCTTTAGTTCGTCACGGAACTTCTTGTTTTATTTGTGGATGTATGAAAAATTGTCCGGAATTTTGGCGTCTTTTCGAGGAACTGCTCACTTAAAAATTTATACATGGAATACTACTTACATCGGGGTAATGCAATTTTATATGTTACTAGCTGAAGTACCCGTGCTTCGCTACGCGTCATAAATAAATTAAAATATGAAGGTGACAGTTAAAACAGGGGATAGGCGAGGTGCTGCGCAGAGGGAGATTAAGGATGGAACATTTTGTCCAACTACACCGTTCGGCGTTGACCGTGTTTTATAGCACAAATTTAGGTTTTACTCGCTAACGGTTGGAGATACCTTTCGGATAGAAAATGTAATTTTTAACCTCGTACATACCATCAAAAGTTTGCTATTCCTTAGCGTTCTCTTTGTATTTGAAATGGAAATATGAAAGTTTTAAACCAAAGGGTGTAGTGAAGTCACTAAAATGGTCGCCATCTTTAAATAGTACAAAGTATTGAAATCAAAAGTAACCTATATGTTAACCAGGTAAATCAGCTACTTCCATGTAAAATTCATGTAAATCGGACCAGTGGTACTTGCGTGATTGAGTAATACATAGACGCACATCATCTCATTTTTAGCCTCGCTTCGCTCGCGTCATAGTCGTGTCATATTGTTATTCAGTGAAATGCAGGTTTAACCCCATTAACACCCCTTTAGAACCTGAATATCCAAAAATCCCTCCTTGGTAGACGTTTTCGACACACAACAAACATATCCCCAAAATATCATTCTTCTAACTTTAATCGTTTGGGTTGGTCGATGAGAGTGAGCATCCAAAAATCCTTCCTTAGGGGACGTTTTTCTCCCAGAATTTCACCCCTCCCCATAGGCCCCTTAAATTGGATTTATGAAAAAACGGTCGAACACATATTTATTTATTTATTTATTGATTGATTGATTGATTGATTGATTGATTTATTGATTTATTTATTTATTTATTTATTTATTTATTTATTTATTTATTTATTTATTCATTCATTCATTCATTCATTCATTCATTCATTCATTCATTCATTCATTCATTCATTTATTTATTTATTTATTTATTTATTTATTTATTTATTTATTTATTTATTTATTTATTTATTTATTTATTTATTTATTTATTTATTTATTTATTTATTTATTTATTTATTTATTTATTTTTAAGCTGATTGATTTCCTCCGAGTTTCAAACTCCTCGCCTATGTCGTTTAAGAGATACACGGTCCGTTAGGAAACTTTCAACCCCCACTTTTCATCCCTTTCACCTCATAATATACACTACATCGAAAAACCATTATACATGTGTCAGCTTATTTTTAATGATTAGTATATATGCCAAGTATCACATCCCCAAATGAAACCACTCGTGAGATATTGTTATTCAATGAAATGCACGTTTACCCCCCTTAACACCTATTTAGAACCTGAATATTCAAAACTCTTTCCTTAGTGGACGTTTTCGACATACAACGAACATATCCCCAAAGTTTCATGTTTCTAACTTTAATAATTTTGGCTGGGCTATGATGAGTGAGCGAGTCAGTCAGGACATTTCCTTTCATTTATTTTTGATAATTTCACCCCTCCCCATGAACCCCTTAAATTGGATTTATGAAACAAACGGTCGAACACCTATTTACTTATTTAAAGCTGTTTTCCCCCTGAGTTTGATGGGTGAATAAGTGAGTCAATCAGTTAGGACACTTTCTTTCCTGTTTCTCCCCCCCCCCCCCTCCAGAATTTCACCCCTCCCCATGGGCCCCTTAAATTGGATTTATGATAAAACGGTCAATCACATATTTACTTATTTTTATGCTGATTTTTTCCCGCTGAGTTTCAAACTCCTCGCCTATGTCGTTTAAGAGATACACGCGCCGTTAGGAATCTTTCAATCCCCACTTTTCACCCCTTTCACCTCATAATATACACCACATCGAAACACCCTCCGACTCGTGTCTTCTTATTTTTAATGATGAGTTTATGTGCCGAGTATCACATCCCCCAATGAAACCAATCGGGAGATATTGCTGTTCAATGAAATGCAGGTCTACCCCATTAACACCCCTTTAGAACCAGAATATCCAAAAATCCTCTCTTAGTGGGCATTTGCGGCCCTTGGGGAAGCTGCATACCAAATTTCATTCCAATCCGTTTGATGGTTTCTGAGATTTCGTGATGAATGAATGAGTGAGTGAGTGGTATTTGACAAATATATAGTAGAAGATAGTGTCAAGTCTTTGTTATGCTAAACTCGGTTGACAGTGCTGTGTGAGAAGTTGAGTAACGAACGTGATTTCAAGTAAAGATCCTCATTTTCTATACCGGTAGTGCAGAGCGCAAATGGCATCCAGTCGGCCATGTCTCGACTTGAGCTATGTTGCCATGGAAACTATCCGCCTTGCCATTCCTTCATGAGTATATTTTATGAATTGATTAGCATGTGCTGGAGTGCAAAAGGGTCGAAATCAGAAGAATGAGAAAGACTATCGAAAATTCATGTAGCCAGCGGTTCCTTCTGGGTCCTAAACTATGTGTATGCAAAATTCGGTTGAGATTGGTGTAACGGTGTAGATTTGTATACGGAACAGACCCACCCACATACATACCCACATACATACAGACTTTCACTTTTATATATAAGATATGCTCAAATGTTCTAAAAGTTGTTATACCTCTTCTAAAGTAACTTTTTCTCAGCCCAGGATAAACGTAGAGCGGGAAACTTGGGCTCATTTTGAAGCTCTCTCGTGATTATTTGAAACTACAACCACTGTAAATGTACAGCGTGATACCGAATTTATGTGGGGGGATATTGTGCGCGCTGGCTCGTGCGGCGGGCTGGTAAACCACCTGTTCACAATCTAACTTTAATTAAGAGGGTTCGCGATTACCATAAACGGCTTAGTTGCTGCCGCTGGGTTCACAATTCCTCCATCGCTCTACATTACAGGTCTGGAAGTTTGGCAATGGTGGAACGGCAATTACAGCTAGCAATTAACGAGTTGACTGTTGCGCTCACGACTAAGGTTTCCTTTTTATATATATACTGGCGGACCCGTGCGAGAAATCTCGCATGTTCATAAACCACACTTTCACCAATAGGTTTATAATGAGACACTTAAGGAAAAAGGTTATGTTTTTATTTCAACCAAATGATTATAGAACACTATTTACATTTCAGGATAAAGGAAAGACCTCAGAATGTTAATATGACATGAACAGGCGTCACAGTGGCCCGTGGACAGCAATTATGTAGCGTAATTTCCTACATCAACGGTGTTTGCAAATTGCACACTTCGTACAATTTTTTAAGGTAATTTTTTAAAGAAATTATGGATATTTATGAAATTATAGTGCAATAAGTCACTGCTAATGTCTATTCTCTTTCATTTGAATGCTCATTTGTCACGATCGGTCGCTTGTAAGCGCCGCAGGAGGGATGCATGCTACTGAAATAATATATGTGATAAGTCAACTAGCAACCCGGCCCGGGAACAGTTGTGAATGCATTACGTGATATGGGCTTCTTTACGATGTCAATGAACTACGATCTATATCCGTTTTACGTCTCGGCATGATCGGTTAAAATCACTGACTGGACTATTAACTATATTATCATGGAGATGCATGTGCAACAAATTCTTGTCAGACGTAATTTAAGAATGGCGAGGTGCATGAAACACAAATCCCCCTTCCGTCCAATCTAATAGCACTTATAGTGGACGATATATTGTATATAGAGATGTGCTCTCTCGTACGTTTTTGTAGAACTTTTCATGCTGAACAATTCTTACACTCATAGTATGTTGATATTTTTAACGGTTTTCCCAGCGTAAGCTTAAAAAGCGCACGGACGCCAAGTTTGTTTTCGACTTTTTCTCTGAAATCGTTACTGCTTGGCTTCCTTTGATCATAAATAAATAATTTTCTACAGAAACCTTCCTCGATGTATCCTTTACAGAATGGTGAAAACCGCATCAAAATCCATGCAGTGATTCTCGAGATTACCCGTGACATCCAAGAATCGGGGACTTCGTTTTATACCAAGTAGAGATTTTACCCTCCAGGTTGGTGGTTCCCACGGACTCAGCGAGGGAACTCACCACTACCGCCTTTCCGGGCAGTATCCTAGAGCCGGTAACAATTGGTCGGATTGGATACAACTGGGGAGGTGTGATCAGCACTTCGCCCAGGCGGCCTCACCTGCAAAGCGAACAGTGGCCTCGTGAGGGATGGTAACGGAGGGGGAGATTGGGAGGTATAGGCAAGGAAGAGGGAAGGAGGCGGCCGTGGCCTTACAGTAGGAACCATCCCGACATTTCCCCGAAGACGAAGTGGGAAACAACGGAAAACCACTTCGATTATGGCTGAGGTGGGAATCGAACCCCCTCCACTCATTTGGACCACCCGAGGCTGAGTAGACCCCGTTCCAGTCCTCATACCACTTTTCAAATTTCGTGGCAGAGCCGGGAATCGAACCCAGGACCTCCGAGGCGGCAGCTAACCATGCTGACCGCGACGCTATGGAGGCAACGGTTTTCTTTTTTAAGCATCAAAATCCTCTGTTGTCCATTTTTGTCGGCTCCGAAAGCTACATTTCACCTCTGAGATGCTGTATTGCCGGTGGTTGACACTTATGCAGTGCCTCAGGAGGGCCCCAAGCAACTCACATTTATTGAGGACCCTGTTTGAACCCCCTCTTTAACATAAGTAAATATATCCAATAATTTACTGAGACGTTCTGAGCCATCAAAAACTCCTCAACATGCCTTTAAATCTCGTGAACTTGGCGGTAGCTTCGGCTATGTAGCCGAGGCGTTGAATACGTTTCCCACAAGCGTTCGTCGGGCTGAGAAAAGTTTGAATCATCACACCATACCTTTGGAAAATGTATAGAAATATTCTTTTTCTTATTCTGTAATGAATTTTTGAACACGAAACTAAGATTGGTCCCTTAAACTGAGCTTATTTTTAAAATATCAAGTGTTCTGCTTTATTTTGGAGTGCACTGTATATTTACGTAACTAAGCAAATATTACCAGTGCGGTTATATCAATCGTTAATGACTCCCGTAATATGAAATAAGGTATGAAGAGTAGCCGAAATACCTTTTGTAATGAATAATAATTCCGGAAGAAATTTTGTAATTGGTGTTTTCTTCTCTACCATCTATAACCCAGCCACCATCCCCTTTTACATCACGACTCACAGTATCTACTGTCGACCAAATTATTATGTGTACTCGAGTTTGAAGGTTGTTTGTGAAGTAACCAATAGGCTAGACTTACATAAAATCCAATAACATCATCATTTTCGTCGTTCTATTTTACGTTAATTCATGTAGGTTTGGAATGTTTAATTTATGTCTTTCACTTTCCCGCCTTCATTGGCCCTTGTCTCAGCTTTCCTGATACCCTCCTTATGTGAGGGGTCAGCCTTCTTTTTCTTTTCCTTTTACCTCCTGCCTTGTGCTCTTCAGGAGGCAGGGTGTATGTAGCCCCACCACTTTTGGTGCACCCTAGATAATGCTACACCCTCAGGGGCTCACGGTTGGTGAGTTCGGGAGTTGGCGACCCCGAGGGATTCCTGAGCTGGGTCCGTTTTCCCCTTTTGTCCCTTACCTTTGGGGCGGATCCTCTCCTCTCTCCCCTCCCCTCTCCTCTTCTCTCCTCTTTTCCCTATATTTCCTTTTCTCTTTAAGATTCCCGCACTGTTTTTGTTACTTGGTTCACCGTGTATCTAAATTCCCTTTTAGAGATTTTTAAGGCATTTTTGATCTACGTTGCATTTTGTATGTTTTTTCGATCTAAAATACATCTCGCGATTGTTTTCAACCTCAATTGCATTTTGTAAAGATTGACAATCTAAATTGCTTTTTAGTAAGTCTTTCAATGCAGGTAGACGGGCCTTTTAGTGAGTATTTTGAATTTCAATTGCATTTTGTAAGTATTTTCCACCAAAACCGCATTTTGCACGAATTTTTAATCTGAATTGCATTTTGTTTGGTGGGCATTTTGCACATATTTTGATTCTCAATTGCATTTTGTGGGTGCAGTATTTTGAATCTAAATTACATTTTGTGAAGTATTTTCAATCTAAATTGCATTTTGTAAGTATTGTCAATCCACATCAGTCGTTTGAATCTACCGTACATTTTGTAAGCATTTTCAATTTCAATTGCATTTTGTAAGTATTTTGAATGTCAATTGCACTTTGTGAATAATTTGGATTGGAACTGGGATAGGGCCTATTTCAATCTGAATTGCATTGTGTATTTTCAATTTCAATTGCATTTTGTAAGTATTTTGAACCTCAATTGCATTTGTACGTATTTTCGATCTCATTTGCATTTTGTAAGTATTTTGAATTTCAGTTGCATTTTGTAAGTATTTCGACGCTACATTGCATTTTGTACGTATTTTGAATCTAGCCTACGTTTTGTGGGTCTTTTTCAATCTATTCTTTTTGTGAATCTTTTCGTTCTAAATTCCCTTTTGTAAGACCATATTGTGAGTTGTTTCCATCTGAGTTCCTTTTTGTACGTATTTTCCGTCTCAGATAATTTTGTTATGGTTTCCATTTCATTATCATTTTCGCTATGACCCAGATCATTAGGGGCCGATAACCTAGATGTTAGGCCCCTTAAAACAACAATTATCATCATCATCATCATTTTTAATTTATATTTCAATATTTTGTATCGCAGTTGGAACACAAAAAGTGCCCGTTCTTGAGCGTGTTTCAACCAGGCGTCACATTTAAGAATTATTATCTCACAAACCCGTCATCAGATCGAATCCAAATTTTAACACAATATACATTGGAATGTTGTATAACTGGTTTATTAATTTCAAAATTGTGTGTGTCCATGGCGCGCCTCGCTCGGAAGTGATGGGCTCCATCTCAGCAACGCTGTACAGCAATCCCCGGAGCGGCTAGCTGGTGAACCATGTCTTATTTCCCCGTACAAATGCAAACCGATATAAAATAAGCGAATTAATTTACGTATTTCACAGTCATACAGCATACCTTTTAGATATATACAAGGATTGCAACGCGACTAAGAACTACATTTTCCAACGACACCGAGCCGAGAAAAAGTTACCTTACAAAAAAGATAACTTTGTTTCTTGGACACACAAAATTTTGAAATTAATAAACCAATTATACAATATTTCATTGTATATTGTGTTAAAATTTGTATTCGATCTGATGACAAGTTTGTGAGATAATAATTCTTAAATGTGACGCATGGTTGAAACACGCTTAAAAACGGGCACTTTTGTGTTCCAATTGCGATAAAAAAAAATATATAAATTAAAAATTCCAATCCCACATGAACTAACGTAAAATAGAACGATGAAAATGATGATGTGATTGGATTTTATGTAGGTCTATCGGTTACTTCACAAACAACCTTCAAACTCGAGTGCACATAATATTTTGGTCGACGGTAGTTAATAATTGAGCTAGTGGGGGAAACATAATTAATAAAGGTCGATACCTGATTTGGACTTGACGAGTTTCAGTTAATGACCCTCAATCCTTAACAATAGTGCATACCATTGAAAATGAAAAAATGGAACTTTTGTGAATTTCTTATCTGCTAAGGAATTTTGAAACAATTAAATAATGTTTAACATCTATAAAATACTCAAATTTAAACCAATTTTACCGAAAGCACCTTTTCTCAAGATTGTGTCAAAGTGGGGCCCCAAGCAAGTACTTCCTTTGCTTCTTGGTAAATCCGCCACTGCACTTATCGCGTGCTTGGGATCAATCTTGACAGCAAATTAATGTCGCAGCATCAAATACGGCAGTCACTACTTTGTACCCAACAGCCACCAGCAGGTTTTGATCTGCCACGTAAGACGTGGGTTTCCCTTAACGGGGTACGAACCAACCACGGGCCGTGTATGCGTTATCATTCCTGATAACTGTGACTGGTGCGCCAAGACAGACAGATTTATTCTTGGATACTACCAACGCCACCTAGAGAATAAGGCCTCCGCGCTCGAAAGCACGCGCGCCAAGAGTAGTCATTCCTCCCTGCCCTTCCAAACGATGTTTCTACTCGCAAATAAAACGCTCATATTGTTGCACTGTACAACTGTAAATGAACACTGCATAGCCTGCAAGTCTTTGAGTAGCCAGTATTGCTAAATTACCCTACCTCGTAGAATTTACCTTCTTCCTTACCTTTCATAAAATACGCTTTCCAGTAATGCTTGAACTATAAAACTCCTTCTATACTGAGGGAGGAAAAAGAAATAAACAGTTTCATCATAATAACAAAAAAAGGCCCGTAATTATTACGATAATGATGTTTATTATGATTTTCAGAACGTTATGAACTTATTAACCTCACTTTTAAATGAAGGCAAAAATGGAAAAGAATAATTGAACAGCTGAGTCGAAAAACGATAACATTCCATTTCCAAGAGGAAAAGAGAACGATCATCTGTCGAAACTATACGTCGCATTGAAAAATTCACCAATTGCCAATTGTAGTACTAGTAGCAAGACGTTATGTCTCAAAATGTCATAATAGGAGTGTCATCAGTTAGCGACTAATTAATGATTAAATATGCTGGAATATTATCCCATTTCTTTGAATATTGTCCCTTTTCCACTCACTCGTTCAATTTTTAATATTTTTTTTACTGGCGTTGGATTACAGAATATTAATTTAATTAAAAGTTTTGAATTTTGCAGGTATTTACTAAAATTTATCAACAATTTGGCTACAGACAGAAATACAATACAATACAGTTTTATCTTGAAACATATTTAGCCGAGACTACATTGTACAGCAGGAACATAATTAACTCTCACCAACAATTCAACTTATGAGCCTAGTGCTCTTGTAGCTTAATAGAGAATAGAGCATTGGAAATCTTCAGATTCTTAACTATTGTTTTAACAGATTTTACATTAAAATTTTATTTTGCTACTAGAAAATTTCTTCAAGGATGTAAGTGAAGGTTAAAAAATTAGTTTAAATGGGTTAAAAAATTTCAAAATAGATTCAATTCACATTTTGAGAGGGTTGTTTTTGAAATTACAATAGGACTAAATTTCGTAATCTTGGGAATCAATAATAAGCTTATTGACTTTCTGATATGTATAGATGTTAAGAAATATGCTTCACCCATCTAGTACATCAGAACTATATCAATTAATGATATTATTGGCTACATTAAGGTAAAATTATGAGCAGGGCTAGGATTTAATTTATATGTACTAAAAGTGTCAAAATATGTACATTTGTATGTATATATATATTAAAAATATGTACAATCTAAAAAATGTCAAAATGTAAATATATTTTATGAAATATGGACAAAAGACAAATTTATCCCCATAATACTAATTTTGTTACTTCTATAACCCACATAAATGCGTTAAAAATACTGGATTTATAAATCAAATTATCAAATTTTCTTTTATTTCACTTACTTTTCACTAGCTTTCATTCATCGATTATTCCTATTATTCCTGCCTACCATAACAGTATACCATGAAATGTTCTAAAATTTCAAACTTGAAGCTTCTTTTCATAAGAATTGCTATCGTTACACCTACGTACTTCAGAAATCTTTCTTTTCATTATATAACTGTAAACTTGTCCTGTGCTGTCATATTTCCAGTCACTGAAAACTACAATTCTATATATTTTTATTCAAAAGAGTAAAATATGTACAAATATTGGATTGAAATGTACTAAATATGTAAAATTATTTATTGTGCATGTATGTACTGAAGTCAGAAATATGGAGAAACATGTCAAATAAATTTGTTTAATTTGAAAGAGGAAAACATAATCGATGGAGGTAAGTTAATAGGATATGAATATCTGTGTAATAGAGAAATAAGTACTGTATTTACATATAAATCCTAGCCCTGATTATGAGAAAGTTGAAGCAGAAAAGAAGTAAAGGACCAGTAGGCAGATATGTTGATTTGGACATAGGTGATTTATCAAGATTAGTGTCAGTTGCTATGGGAAAATATGTTTGTCTTTCTGGGCACAGTGTCCTTGAGGTTTCCTTGATTTTTGTTTCTACAATAATTATTAAAACTACAGCAAAAAGTACAACTTATGTGCCGACCTTGTAACGCTCCACAAACAACGCGATTGACTACTGTTGGTCGAGCTGCCTAGCGCTGGTCAGCCAGTGCGGAGGCCTTATTATTTAGGTGGCGTTGATACTACTGTCAATACGGAACCGAAAATGAATGTTCAAATAAGACACACCATCCCTCATATTGTTACAGTGTGATCTAACAGGGCATACTTGGGAACGCTGCAGTGATGCCAACCCATGGGACTTGTCGCTCATTGTGGGACATTTGGAGAAATATTTTTAGGAAAAGGATAAAGGGTCGTTTTTGCAAAATGCGACGTGATTTTGGTATATTTGGCCGATGTCATATCACCAGCTGAGCTGCCATTAATACATTAGAGCTTCGTTAGCACAGAAAACGTGCACAACAGGTACGATTCATACATGCCGATAGAATAACAATAAACCTTTCACGGAAGTATAGTATTACCATGACGAATAGAATGTATAGTGTTATCACTCACCGAGTTCATGCGCGCCCCGCTGTTGGCTAGCGCTAGCTGCGCAGACCCCCAAAGCTACGCAGTCAGCTGTTCAAAAATGGGATATGCGCTGGGCTACGTAAAGTGTAAACCTCTTTACGAAGGCTGCGATTACGTTGATTACAACAAATTGTTTGTTTAGACTTATGAATAATACTGTCAAAAAGTTATTATTAATATTCTCAGTCCCCATGTAGAACTATCTTTCAAAATCCTCAGTTAGTCACGGATTGGTCTGACAGCTCCATGGTTCGTTTTAGTTTCAATATCAAGCCAACAGTTCCAAGTTATGATCTTATCGTCTCGGGACATCTTACACCATACCTTAGTACCGTAAGCATTTTCCTGGAGTTGTGAAATCACGAGCCTACAAATACCTACACGTGTAACATTTTGTCAGTGTGGGATTGATAGCGCCAGAGCGCCGAACGATGTAACATTCTGTCAGTGAGTTGCAGATGTGCTGTTATACCGATTATTTGGCTTGGTACGGTGCCTTGGTGAATATCAGTAGGCTAAAGAGATTACGCCTTACGAAAACCTAAGGATGTAGATGAAGTTTGTCGCCGTCTGCTGAAAGATAACGAATCGCTAGTTCATGAATCAGTAATTTCAAAGGAATTTGTGACTCTGAAACTGAAGACAAAGTTGAAATAAGATCCGAAGACTCTGATACTGACCATGATATTGATCAGGAGGACGGTAACGGAAGCGTTTATTTTATTGGCAGGTTGCCCATTATTATTATTGTATGTCCGTCTCATTCTTGACTACCACCGCGGAGGCCCGGGTTTCATTCCCAGCTCTGCCAAGAAATTTAATTCTGGTCTGAGAGCTGGAACCTTGTTCACTCAGCCTCGTGAGGCAAAAATGATCATAGGTGCGTTCGATTCCTACCTCAGTTTTCCGTGGTTTCCCACTTCTCCTCCAGGCAAATGCCAGGATGGTACCTAACCGAAGGCCATGGCTGCTTCCAACCCAATCCTACCTCAATTCCAAATACACACACTACTACAGATATCACAATGACAGAGGTTATCAGACAAATTCTACACACACCCAAGCACACGGGACTACGTGACCACAATGTCGCGAAAGAATCAGCAACTATTATTATTTTAGTCCTATTATTATTAAGACGGATTATATATTCTTTCGTTTCAGGTGAGGATGGCACGAAGTAGAACAAGTAATTGTGGAAGGCTGCCTTCATTCCGTATCCTACTGGGCGCCTTTCGTGTTTTCACCTCAGTGGATAGATATTTCGGTAAATTTTAAAGAATGTGAGGTACTGATCCTAGTTTTAATTTCCACATCACGCGAGGAAGTTCCACGTTCTCACAGTTCACTGCGAAACAATCCGCCTTTATAATAATTAAATCTTCCGAAAAACACACGTCACAGATTCTACTTTTGATCGACAACTGCTTATCTTTCCGCTGAATAACTCTCGCCCATTTCGCAAACTGATTTCTTTCGTTTGGTGGTGTGAACAAATGTCTACCATCAGATTTTCTTCCATTACCCGATTTACATCCAGGAACGATACAGTACGACATTCTCCCGAATCAGCAGAAAATTTAGTTGTTTGCACACACAAAGCACTGCACAGACATTCGTAAACTATTACAAAGAAACAAATTCCCTCGCATAATATGACTTCTCGCACAGGATATTACAGTTCTAACCTGGTGGGCTAATGTCACACGTGCTTATGGTTCGGCGCGACTTCCGCGCCACACACTGGCTGGACCATGAACTAGAATGGTATTACATTGCCGCTTGTGCGATAACAGACAGTTTTGTGAGTTTTTGTAGATTAAAACTTTTTTTTTTGTTGTGAAATCTTCATTTTGGGGTCGATAGCCTATATGTTAGGCCCCTTGAAACAAGAATAATCATCAACATCATAAATCTATTTCCTTTATTCAAAGACTTATACAGGGAAAGTTAAACATCTCAATCTTTAAATGAATAAAAACGTGTATTAAGTGAATGTTTAAGAGTATGGTAATGATAGTTTACCAGACAGTTCTGTGTTATGGTACTGCAATTAGAAACACATTATCGAGACTCTAGAGCACATCTTTTATTCATTATACATTTGTATTGAACAAAATAATTTTTACGTGGGATATTTCCTAGAGAAAAAGGACATTCTGAGTCGAAAGTTGGGATTTTCAGGTTTTAAAAGTTGGCTACTCTGGATCGCTGGAAGACTTTGCACAAGCCTCTATAACGGCTTTAGAGTGGCTGGACAATTTGGATTTCAAACTCTAATAAATGTATCAGGTGCCAAATTGATTGTTTTATAGATGTGCGTTGTTTGTAATTATGTTATTATATTGTGTGTACTTTGTCATAAGCTTAAGAATAATACGGCAACTAAAAACGTCATTATCGTGATGCCTTAGTAATCGAAGTTAGCCCCTTTCAGTCGGTGAACCGAATTTTACCCAATTGTAATGGGTGTTTCCACAAATGTGATTAAATACATTCACTCGGATGAGCAGTTTCGATCGTCAAGCAATCATCATCAGATCCTCTACACCTCGACCGTTAAATCTTTGTCCACAAGTAGGGCTTAACAATGGTTTCACTGTTAAGTGGAGCCATTGGAAAATGATTTGTTAGAAAAGAACTCGAGAAAGGGAACAATATACAATTTAAGTTGTCAATAATGAGCATCTCCTAAGAGGGTTTCTGGTAACTTGTCAATTAGTGGTCCTTCGGACAGTGGAAGAAGAAAAGTAGAAAGCTTCAAGAGGGTGGGTTAAGTCTTTTTGAACAACACTTTCAATTTATTCTGCTAAAAACAAAACTCCTGTCGGTGTTGGCAAGCCTGGCTTAGGCTTCGGTCGTCTGAACCTTCAGAACTACAATGGAAATGAATGGAGCTTTCTTAACCACACCTCTGCCTAACAGCGTTACTGCCCATCTGGAAACAGTACATTATGCAACGAACCTATAATGGCAATAATTAGACACGAGTGTCTTGTCATTATAGGCGAGTTGCATACGACTGTTTATGTTCGACGATAATTATAACTATTTTATGGAACATAAATATTCATAAATATCTGTCGAGATTTCGCCAGTTTTATGTACTGAACAGAGCGCATGGGACGCAGAGAATACCATGGCCTCCTGGAATACCCCACTATGACACTAGCCACGCAGTAAAATTTAAAATAGAAGGCCGTGGAAGTCAGCGCAGGTGCAATGCTATCCTTACCTAATTGGTCACACAACTGTTTCTTGAACTCTGATTGGTGGGTTAAACTGTTTCATAATGAAAAATATTGTTATAATGAGCCTCATTATGATACAGTTTTCTGACATATAATATTTACATTTCGACATTGTCGAACATAAACATATTTTATCAACAGTTCCAAATATATTGACTGTTGTGAACTGAGTGAAATTTACAAATGCTTCTAATTAATTTAAATCATAAATTCCATTATTTTAAAGAGATATATGCATAGAATCTTTGAAGAGAAGCTCCACCTCAGAACCTTTAATCACCAGCCGCGCCTGAACTAAAGTTATTAAAACTAACTAGCGGACCCGTGCGAGATCTCTCGCATGTGTATAAACCACCCGCCTGGCTTTACTGTTATGCGGGCGTCTATAAATATGTTTATCTGTTTAAACGCACGTTTTAAACAAATAATCAATATTTATGAAATCTGAGAACAATATATTCATCACTGCTGCTGGTTGTACAATGAGTTGTGTGCGCCCCATGTGTACAGACTACCCGCCTGTCTCTAGTGCTATACGGGCTGTACGCGACACAGTTCTACCAGGGGCTATCGTCTTGTTTATTTGTTTAAAAGCACTTTATAAACCAAGAAATATATTCTCGTTGTCTTTTAAAGAAATGCAAGATTTTTCCTGTACTATTGAGATGATTTGTAAGATTTTGGTACAAACCACACCTTCTAACTCCCTCTAGTTTAGGAGCTTGAGTTTTGTGAAACATACACCTTAGCGTATTATATAATAAGATAGATTGTTGAGGAACAAAATTAACTAAAATCTATACAGGATAAAATTTAGAAACTGCATAATAACAATACAGTAATATAATATCGTATGACCTCGGATGCTGGGTGCAAGCTTTGTTGTTTAACGCCCAGAGGGCAGCTTGCATGTCGATTTTTTTTCTTGGTCCATGGAGCACTATTAAAGTCAAGGAGGTTAGATATCTAAGCTCCTTGACACTACAGCGCTTTCTAGTAGAGAAAGGAGGAACTTTGTGTTGGCGGGAAATCCCGAGATTAATTTTGCCATTATGAACTCGGCCTACTGAATTCAAATAGGTTCTTAACATGCCTACATCGTATGACATGCGTGCCGAGATTTTTTTCGCCTTTCAAAAATAACTTACTACGGCCAGGAGCGAACCTGCAAGCTTGGTGTTGGAAGTCTGACACGATAACCACTCACCCTCCGTGGCAGGCTTAGAAACTACAAAACTAATAATAAGAACGATGAAAAAATTGCAACAATAAATATTTAAAATCTAAAGGGATATGTAAGATGTAAACTGAGTGAGGTGGATATTTTGCAGAACCCATTCGGACCACGGCGTGCGGGAGCCTCTTCCTCAGCCGACCGGCCCAGTCGGGACAGCACGGACGGTGACAATCGTCTGGACAAGTATCGGAGTAGCAGGTCCCACTCTGCGCCCGGCTCGTACGACCTGCTCATGGATCGGTAAGTTTACACATCACTTTACCAACTCCTTGGGGAAAAACATTCCTTCACTACTGAAATTAGCCAAAACACCTTTGGTGATGGTCGGAAAAAAAATCTGGAGATGATGTAGTATTAGAGGTAAAACTTATGGAGAGGTATGTTGTTGTTTGAGTCTTCAGTCTTTTGACTGGTTTGATGCAGCTCTCCACGCCTCCCTGTCCTGAGCTAATCGTTTCATCAGCTACCACACCCTACATCTGAGACAATCTGTTTAACATATTCTAACCTTGGTCTACCCCTACAGTTCTTGCACTCGACCCTTCCTTCCATAACTAAGCTTGCTATTTCTGGGTGTCTTAGTATGTGTCCTACCAACTTACCTCTTCTCTTCATTAGCAGTCGCCAGAAACATCTCTCCTCTCCCACTCATCTTAATACCTCTTCGTTTGTAACCCTATCTACCCATCTGATCTTCATCATACTCCTGTAACACCACATTTCAAACGCTTCAATTCTCCTCTTTTCTGCTGCACCAATAGTCCAAGTTTCACTTCCATAGAGCGCCACGCTCCAGACAAAGGCTTTCAAAAATGACTTCCTAATACCTAAATCTATATTCGATGTCAACAGATTCCTTTTCTGTAGAAATGCTTTCCTTCCCTGAGCCAACCTACTTTTTATATCTTCTTCGCTTCGTCCATCACTGGTTATTTTGCTTCCTAAGTAACAGAAGTATCCTGCTTCCTTTAGTTTTTCACCTGCCAATTTGATGCCCATAGAGGTTTCTGATTTATTTCGGCTGCATTCCAATATTTTTGTTTTACATTTATTATTTTTCATCATGAATTCTTTCCTCAAGACAGAGTCCATACTATTCAAAAACTCATTCAAATCCTCAGACATGCCGGCCAAGATGACTATGTCATCGGCAATTATTTCTACTTGAATCTTCACTCCCACTTTAAACTTTTCTCCAATTTCCTTTATTGCTTGCTCAATGTAAAGATTTACAAGTATGGGTGATAAGTTGCAGCCTTGCCTTAGACCTTTATGAATACCAGCTTCTGAAATTAACGATTTTACCTGAATTAACAGTCGGGAAAATATCTGGAGATGATGTAGTAATACTGTAGATGTTTACTCCTCCGCTGTCTGTGACCCACCCAACCATCCCTACAAGGATCACGACTTATATAGTTGAAATTGCGGCTCTGACATCCATCTTTGTCAAGGAAGTCAGTAATGTCAAGTGTCAACCCCTCGTATTTGGCACTATTTCGCACCCGGTACAGAAAAACAAAAGAGAGCCTTTTAACACTGTGCAAGATTACGCACTTTTTCGGAGGAAATATTTTAATTTTTTTCTGCATTATAAAATTTCTTTTAGTTAAAGTTACATTTGCCTAGACCAATAACTTTGGCGATGGTTACAGCCTAACACGTCCAATCCAATGGTTTTTTGCCAACCTTGCCCGCTAGCTTCCCGCGGCCAAAGGCCACATCTACACCGAACCTAAACTAACCTAACCTTCGTTTTGTCCAATCCTGTGGTTTTTGACAATGTTTACAGCCTAACGCGTCCAGATCAATGGTTTTGACAATGGTAACAGCCTAACGCGTCCAGATCAATGGTTTTGTCAATGATTACAGCCTAATGCGTCCAATGGTTTTGTCAATGATTACAGCCTGACGCGTCCAGATCAATGGTTTTGTCAATGATTACGGCCTAATGCGTCCAGATCAATGGTTTTGTCAATGATTACAGCCTAACGCGTCCAGATCAATGGTTTTGTCAATGATTACAGCCTAATGCGTCCAGATCAATGGTTTTGACAATGGTTAAAGCCTAACGCGTCCAGATCAAAGGTTTTGACAATGATTACAACCTAACGCGTCTAGATTTCTTAGTGGTGGTGTCGTGTGGTGTATTTTGTATTGGACATGTTGGCAACATGTGACAACGGGTATGACGTAATCAATGCAAGATGGCGCGGAATAGTACGAATGAACTGTTATAGGTCGTAAAAGAAATTATTTCCGCAGCGGCAATGCTGATGGAAATCGAAAAATGAACATTTAATGACTCCCAGAAGGTATGTGAATCAAATTATATATATTTTTTTTTCAATATTTTGCCTTGCGAAAGTGATATAAGGAAGGTATACTTCTCGTTAAGAATTAATGTATTTGATGTTTACTCATCCCCGGTCTGTAACCCACCCGCCATCCCCTTTTTTGATCACGACTTATATACGGCGTCTTTATATTTGCTTGGCAAGGACATTCTCGCTCCGCTAGTGACGGCTCAGTTCCCAGCGACCGCGCACACGTATGTACGGCAGAATACGGCGCTTAAAATCAGTATCATGCATTTTTACTCGCCATGCTTACAGTAGATGCTGCAAATGTTCCCCATCCGCTGCCAATCATAATCGGCATCTCCTTATGAAGTTTCCGGTTACTCCGGTTAATTTAGCTTCAGTCTTATTCTTACTGTTTACTGAACCTGTGCGTTTGAATCTCTTAGCCAGTTGTTTTATTGTCTGATTTATAGTAACTAGCTGACCCGTGCGAGAACTCTCGCATAATGGGCTGTGTGCGCCCCATGTGTACAGACTACCCTCCCGGCACTAGTGCTATGCGGGCTGTACGCGACACAGTTCTGCCAGGGGCTATCGTGTTGTTTATTTGTTTAAAAGCACTTTATAAACAAATAAATATATTTCCGTTGACTTTTAAAGAAATGCAAGATTTTTCCTGTACTATTGAGACGATTTGGAAGATTTTGGTACAAACCACATCTTCTAACTCCCTCTGGTTTAGGAGCTTGAGTTTTGTGAAACATTCGCCTCGGCATATTATATAGACTAATAAGATTGGTCTCCCTGGAAATTTCACTTTAAATGTTTGTCTTGTTCTAGCGCACGATTTCCTGCACTTTATGTACGTACCGTGCAGATATACACGTTCACCTAACGAATATTTCACACAAGGCATTACAGCATTATACACTATCACAATAAAACACCCAATTAGCTCGGAGCTCACACGTCTACCACAGCAAGAGCGTGGGAATACGGCCGGAGACCGCGCGCTTCAACCTGTAAAGGTTCGACCACACTGAAAGTGGTCGTTGCGGCGGTCTGCGATATAGGACGCGATACCTTCGTGTGAGCGGCCCAGTCTTGTCGCTTCCTTCTAGAGAATATGTAGTGTGGTATATTGGCTTTCACGGCCGGTGAATTAAAACTCAGCAATTCTTCTAGGTTTGTGCCGTGTCTTGTGTGGGGTTTCGCCTAGGACACCAAGCTGGCTCATCGGCGGGCTCTTGGTGTCCCCGCCCGGACCCCCACAGGAGTGACGAACTGCGCCCCACCTCCATTTATATTAGGTGCAACTGCACCACTTGACTGCGAGAACTAAAAGCTCAAGCAGCCTTAACCCTCCTTTGAAGGCTTCCAAAAAGATGGTATATTGGCTTTCACGGCCGGTGGGGGTCCGGGTGGGGACACCAAGAGCCCGCCGATGAGACAGCTTGGTGTCCTAGGCGAAACCCCACACAAGACACGGCACAAACCTAGAATAATTGCTGAGTTTTAATATGTAGTATTGTTTGATGTTATTATTGAGTATGAGCTCGGACGAAGAATAACTCCTTCTACTATTTGCTTGCAAAACACAAAGAAGAAAAGACAATGTTGGGTGCATGACTTCAATAAGAAGAGAGCGCAATTAGGAGAATACCACCGCTTATGTATCGAACTGGAGTCACATGGAGACAGGGTTTCCAAGTATTTTCATAAGTCGCGAGAATGTTTCAAGGAATTGCACGATTCCATGCTTCAGCCTTCTTTGAAACATTTTTATAATGTCCGTGTGAACTGTCGAACAAATATGTGTATTTACGCACAGTTTCAATAAATACTTCAGTTTGGTCACTCATCAGGTAGGGCTCAGATGTTGATACCGTAAAAAAAAAGTTTTAAAAAATGCACTTAACATTTTCAAAAATTATTGTAATAAATGTCTTAAAAATTTGAAAAATGCACTATAAAATGCAGAAAATGATCTTATAATAATAAACTTGCCAATATTTCAAAAATGACATCTTGCTCAAACTGAAAAGTCAATCAAAATAGATTTCTAGCACTTACCAAAAGGTTTATGTTCACTTTAGTCAGAGTTGCACTGCACTACGCAAGTCATTCTGATGTTATCAAAAGTAAATGATCTGCGGTTATCAGCCAACAAGTTTTTATATCTCGAAAAGCTGCGTTCAACATCAACTGATGTGATCGGAGCGTACTTGAATTGAGGAAGGTCGTTTGCTGCTAAATCCTCCTCAATCCCATCCATGCAATAGTTTTCACCAGAAAGAATGTCTGAGATGCTGCATAATGTTTTATGCACGGTGTTTTTGTCCGACATTTTTTTTTTTCAGTTTCTATGCAATACTCGCAGCAATTTCACCACGATTGCTGCTAAGACTAGTTTCTACTCGGTTGATTAAGGAAGTGGAATCAATATATCAATATTTCAAACTATCTTGTATCAGCTCCTAGCTTCTTCTTAACTCTGAGAGACGCAACTCCCTCATATAAAGCTGTGACATCACTAAATTGGAGGAAAAAAATGACCTCAAAAGGCCGATTTCTCTAAAATAAGACCAAAAAATTCTACGAAACTTAAAAAATGCTCTTAAAATGGAAAAATAGCACAAAGAAATGCCAAAAGATGTAAAATAAAAATGACATATTTGAAGACAGGATGGCCCGTCCGGTGTTTCTATGTACTTCAGCATTGTTTTCGACAGCTCAGTAAAAAGATGACATGTCATCAACATCCGGGCCATAACAATCGAAGGCGGCACGGCGGTCAGGCGGGCTATCTGTAAATTTGTACAGCCGGATCGCTCGTCGTCGTCGCGGGTGACGGTAGACCGGGTTGATGCAACTGGACCACTTGACCGCCTCGCTCCGATATCGCTTCCCGCTGCGACAGACCACTTTCTGTGTGGCTATTGGCCGGAAACCGCCGGCCAAAGTCGAGCGGAATCTTCTTGCCAAGCAAAAATAAAGACCCTGTAGATGAAATTGCAGCTGATAGTGAGTCTGCAATTATACGCCTGATTTAGTAACAAGTACAGTATTGCCAACCCTACACATTCGGTACTATTTCATATCCGATATCGTAAAACAAAAAAAGCCCAATATTTTGATCCAGACCAATGTCTTTTTGCCTGGACCAATAATTGTTAGGTAGCCAATATAAACACCCCTGGTTTTTGTCTCGCATCAATAATCTTTATCCAGGCCAATGGTTTTACCAATTATTTCTTTTTTTTTTTTTTTTTCACATGTGTTGTGTGTAGGGTTGCCAGAAGTTCCGTTTCACCCGGAACAATTCCGTTTTTTCTTGTTTGGTTCCGCGTTCCGTTTTAATCTTTAACGGAACGCCAAATATTCCGTTTTTAGCCTATTTTCAATTTTGAAAATATAGGCTTATGAGATCACCTTTTGTCCGTGTGTGTGTGTGCGTGTGTGTGAGTGTGTGAGGTGTGTGTGTGTGTCCCCCCCCCCCCCTAATAAAATCTAAACGGCTGGAGCGATTTCAATGAAACTCGGTAAGTTCATAGCACTATTCCCGGCGACCCCGACCGTGCCCTTCAAATTTTGTTACATCTTACCAATCCAACATGGCGGCTGTGCGAAATATTTCACTAGCATTCAATATCTCCGAAACTATTACCGATATCGACCTGAAATTGTGTACGGTGATAAAGGGCACTACTAGAAATTTACCTATGAGACTTTCAAAAACCTGGTGACTACAAAACCAACATGGCGGTCAAGCGAAATTGAGACTTTTAAATATACATTTCTCGCGATTTAACTATCCAAACGTAATGAAACTTGGTACAGCAAATGTTTATACACATTGTAATGCACTGGAGTCTAATTTAGTTCAATTGTTTACATAACCTCAAAATGGCGGCTGTGCGAAATATTTCACTGACATTCTATATCTCCGAAACTTTTACAGATATCATCATGCAATTTCGTACGGTGATAAAGGGTACTGATACAAGTTTACCTATGTATATTTCATAAACCTGTAAAGTACAAAACGAACATGGCGACCAAGCGAATTTGAAATATTTTAATAGACTTTTCTCGTGTGTTAACTCTCTGAGCGCAGTGAAATGTGGCACAGTAAATGATTTTTCAGATTGTAATGCACTGCCATATAATTTAATTCAATTGTTTACATAACCTCAAGATGGCGGCTGTGCGAAATTTTAAAATTAAGTTTTTATTCTTGTGTCGTAATCATGCGATCGAAGTAAAAGTTTGAATAATGAAGCTAGGCAATAATTGTCCTTGAATGGTACATAACTCTATGGCCTATACATATAACAATCCTAAATGGCGAGCTTCCGAAATATTTAGACGGTTCTCAATATCTATGAATCTTTTACAGCAACCAAACTGATTTTTTTTTATGTTCATAGAGACTATGAACATGTGTTCACCTATAGGACTTTCAGTAACCTGGTGAGCACAAATCCAACATGGCGGTGACGCGAAGTATAAATATTTAAATGGACGTTTCTCGCGAATTAACTATCCGAGTGCCGTGAAACGTTGCACGTTAAATGCTTATACAAATGTTGATCCACTGGCATGTAATTTATTTCAATTGTTTGCATAATCACAAGATGGCTGGTGTGCGTACTTTTAAAATCTCTTTTTTACTTCTTGTGTTCTAATCATGCGATTGAAGTTTGAATACCACACGTACACAATAATCTTAATGTAATAGTACAAAATAAAAATCCATCCTGGCGACCATATGAAATATTTAGACGGTTCTCAATATCTACGAATCTGTTACAGCAATTAAACTGAAATTTTGTATGTTGATAGAGACAATTAACATGAGCAGGATATATGAAAATAGGCTGTATAGTTCTTCACGGAACTACTTGTTTTATATATATTCAATTTCACACCAATTTTCAAATGTCCCACTTCACAACCGATTGTAATATTTAGCTTGTTTTCTGGTGATACAGGTACAAGTTTGAAAGAGAAAATGATTTCTAAGTCTGTGTCAGATGGCTACATGTTATAGGTTTATTAGGGGCAACGAAATTAAGGAGTACCGTATCTTAGACCTTGTGAAGTTAATACTCAGCATTTTCTCCTCCAATGCTTTTACGGAGAGAGCTTTTTCTGTCATGAATATCAAATGGAGAGATGATAGGAACAGAATCTCCATTAGTTGGATAAAACAAGAATTGTTCACATACTACAATTATGACGAAAATTGTAGTGAATTTTATCAGAAAATGCTTACAAATAAAAGATCCTTGCAAAGGGTCGTTCAAATGAAAAGTATTTGTAAGTTGCTGGTGTCATAGGCCTGTATGATGTGTCAGCAATATCTAGTTATAATTTCGTGTTTGATTATGTAATGCTTATTTAATACATATGTGTATTATTTATTACAACATTTAACAACCTTGATTTTAAAAAATACAATGTTTTCTGACGTATGTTCCATTTTTGGCCTACTTTCGATTTTTGCAAAAAATTAAGTAGACTTATGAGATCAACTCAGGGCGAAAAAAAGTGTGTCTGTCTGTGTGTGTGAGTGTGTGTACCCCCCGTATCAATTCGAACACGGTGAAACCGAATTGAACGAAATTTGGTACAGAGGTAGCACTATCAAAGGACACCTCAGTGTCATGTTTTATATCGCCGCCATCTTGACGAAAACCGTAATGACGTCCGCCCAAATGTTCAAAGCTTAAATCACATTACGACGAACCTAATCATCCGATCGCTACCAAATTTTGCAACAACATACCTATATGTGGGGAGCATCCCTTGACCAAACTACAAGGTCATCAGCCCAATAGTTTGCGGATGACGGCCATGTTTGTGTGCAAATCGATTCCCCCTATTAATTCAAACTCGGTGAAACCGAATGGAACGAAATTCGGTACAGAGGCAGCACTAGCAAAGGGCACCTCAGAGTCATGTTTTATATCGCCGCCATCTTAACGAAAACGTAATGGCGGCCACCCAAATGTTCAAAGCTTAAATCAAATTTCGACCAACCTAATCATCTGATCTCTGCCGATTTTTGCAACAATATACCTTTATGTATGTAGAATCGTTTGACCAGACTATAAGGTCATCAGCCTAATAATTTGCGGATGGCGGCCATGTATGTGTGCAAATCGATTCCCCCCATCTATTCAAACACGGTGAAAACAAATTCAACGAAATTTGGTACAGAGGTAGCACTAGCAAAGGGCACTTCCGTGTCATGTTTTATATCGCCGCCATCTTGACGGAAACTTAATGGCGGCCACCCAAATGTTAAAAGCTTAAATCAAATTACGACCAACCTAATCATCTGATCTCTACAGAATTTTGCAATAATATACCTTTATATGGTAAGCCGACAGTAGTGGCTACGCTGGCTAACGCACAGCATTAGATCATGGGGCCAAGCTCTCTGCTAACTCGCTAGACGCGTGGGTTCGAGCCCCACCGTCGGCCGTCCTTGAAATGGTTTTCCGTGGTTTCCCATTTTCAACACCAGGCAAATGCTGGGACGGTACCTTCTGGCAGGCCACGGCCGCTTCCTTCCACATCCTTGCCCAGTTTCATTCACCATCATTCATTTCATCTCTCATTAACTCCTCTCATGAGGTTGGCGTCAGGAAGGGCATCCGGCCGTAAAAACTATTGCCACAAAGACTTCCATCGCATCTCATCCCCGACCCCGTTGGAAAACAGGAATAATAAGGGGTAGCCATACAATACATACCTTTAAATGGTAAGCATCTTTTGACCAAACGACAAGGTCGTCAGCACAATAGTTTGCAGATAGCGGCCATGTATGTGTGAAAATTGATTCTCCCTATCAATTCAAACACGGTGAAACCGAATTGAACGAAATTTGGTACAAAGGTCGCACTTGCAAAAGGCAACTCAATGTAATGTTTTATTTCGTCGCCATCTTGGTGGAAACGTAATGGCTGCCACCCAAATGTTAAAAGCTTAAATCAAATTACGACCAACCTAATCATTTGATCTCTACCAAATTTTGCAACAGCATTCCTGTATGCGAGAAGTGTTCTTTGACCAAGCTACAAGGTCGACAGTCCAATAGTTGGCATATGGCGTCCATGTATGTGTGCAAATCGATTCACCATTTCAATTCAAACACGGTGAAACCGAATTGAATGAAATTTTGTACAGAGGTAGCACTAGCAAAGGGCACCTCATATTCATGTTTAATATCCGTATAACACGTTGTATTTCAACAAGCTATTACAACTCCTTGAAAAGGACAAAGAGTTATGACAATACCCATGCGTTTAGGAGAAAGTAGGCTATATGTTATTTACTGAACATCTTGTTTCATTCTTGAAATATGGACACCCTAGTCGTGTGGTGTATTTTGTATCGGACATGTTGGCAACAGTAATAGGACGTGATATGACGTCAAATTGTGCCCCTGAAACAACGTGTGTGCTGTTCCAGGAAACTGTCGCTGGACGTGTCGTTGCCCGCGCTCAGGGAGATCACGTCGCCCGAGAGCAGCAAGACTGCCACCGCCCAGGAGGAGAGATGAGGCGAGGGTTGAGGCGCTCCCTTATTCGCCTCGCCTAGCTTGCCGCTTGCCCTCCGCTGCGCTGGCACCACGTCACGTCGTAAGGAGCCCAGCCCGTCTTCATGTACATATTACAAATAATTTGAGATATTTTTGTTATACACATGGTGCGGTTTCTGTTAATTTCCTTTGTACCGATGAGCCAAAACACGGCCCCACACATCACTCTTGCCATAGCAATTACTTCTCGTTAACCTGCGGTGTCGACGTCTCTCAACTGCACCACTTTTTCAACAGTTCATGTTTTTCTTCTTCTCAGACCAAAGTTGGTAGGTAATGAAGACACTAGGGGTCCCAGACATATGTCCCAATTTTACTAGGACAGTCCTGGAAATTTAAGTCTTTTGAGCCACGTCCAGATGTCCCGACAAACTCAGCAAATGTCATGATTATCTCCTCTCCCTCAAAATGTAATTCTCATTTACTAGTCTATAATACTTCATTAGAACATAACATTATAGAGGTTATGTCCACCTAGTTGATACTTATTACAAATCTAATGATTGCAATCAATCTCAATCAATCATTTGTCTGTTAGGTAGTCAGCCCAAAGGCTGGTTGGATCCTCAAAAAGTACCGCCGTTAGGTTATGTGAGTAGATACCCACAAAAACCCAAGGCAGCGCTATTTTGAGGCGTTCTAGGCAAGAAGAGGAGTGAGGTAGTTTGCCATTGCTTTCCTCACTGAGTCAGAACAGTAGTCCTAACCCTATGAGTTGAACCTTTCACAGCATTCACAGGCACTGACAATCAATCATTTATTGAACAATTAATTCAGAGGCTCTTACATAGGAATTGTACAATACAAATGTATTGGTGTCTACTGCAATTTCAATACCATGTATATATCTCACAGACCGCACCTACTGTAGGTACATGCGTGTTGTCAGCAATGACCTTACTAAAAAGAAATGAAAAAGGAAAGGAAGCTTGTAGTTTAACGTGACCGTTAATCTAGAGATCATGAGCCACGGGACCTCCTTTTTACGTGGAATCCGAACCACAGGACATGGCATTTCACTTCGAAAATCTCACATGCATTGACCGGGAATCGAACCCGGAACGCCTTGGTGAGAGGCATACAGCTAGACCGCTGAGCCACCACGCCCCCTATAAAAAAATGTACAATAAGAGTGAAATGACACATACTTATCCACAAATTAGGTACTGATTCCAAAGCAGTCTCTAATTTAAATTTGAAAGTCGACAGATTGGAATCTAATGTTTAATGTAATAATGTATCGACTAGGTGGACATAACCTATACCGGCATTCGATTCAATTTAATTGTAACCCATAACAAAACCAACATGGTTTACTTCAAAGTTGATTCTGGTCTAATGTTCCATATGGACAGAACGTCTTCATTCAGACACACTGACAATTGAAATTCATTGTAGTACAGTGAGTCCTGGAATATTCTCCGCAGCGCCTACATGCGTCTGCGAGAGCTAGCTACAGCAGTTACGTTGGTAGCACGGCTGCCGCTTGCATCATCTCTACTTAGCATAAAACAAAGTCCCCGTTTCTTGGATGTTACTGGTAAACTCAAGAACCACTGGTTAGATTTTGATGAGGTTTTCACCATTCTGTAAAGGATATATCGAGTATGATTTCTGTAGAAAATAATTTATTTATAATCAAAGGAAGCCGAGCAGTGACGATTTTAGTGGAATAGTCGATAAAAAAAAACCTGGCGTCCGAGCACTTTGTACGCTTACGCTGGGCAAACCGTTAAAAATATCTAAATACTATGAGTGTAAGAATTGTTCAGCATGAAAAGTTCTACAAAAAAGTCCGCGAGAGCATATGTCTATCTTCCATACATCGCCCACTATAAGGGAGCAACTGAAGCTTGTCTCTTACAGCTTTATGTGCTGTCGACTTGGAGATTCCTGTTTGTTGAGCTAATTTTCGTGTTGATTTACTTGGGCTTCGCAGCATTATATCGGAGATTTCATCGTTTTTCGTCTGTTAAAAGCGTAGGCCTGCCCGTTCCCGGTACATCGTGAACTGAGCCAGTCACACGAAATTTACTTACCAAATCCCGAACGGTATCACGGTTTGGACACTTTGAATTAGGAAACCGCGCCTGAAATCTTAATTTTACATTTTCTGTAAACCGATCGCCTTCGCGAAAAACGTATTCCACCAAAAAAAACTCTCTCTTCAGTAGTAAACATTACCGCCTGTATACTGTTGCACTCTTCCAATAATAATCTACCTGAACGCTCGCTGACGCGGAAGACCTGCAGGCTCGCGCACTTATCGCGATACACACCGACAGCTCACTCGGGGAAGTCCCGCTTTGAAGGACACAGTGCAGTGCAGCCAACTAAAACTCATGACTCAACCACTCACAGCAGCACGTACCCACTGCGGAGAACATTCTCGGGCGCCCTGTATAATATTATTTCAAAAAACATTAACTGTTTTGAAGATATCCAAAAGGGCAGTGTAGTCAGATCAAACTAGATATGTCGAGTACTCGAATAAATCGATATATGTCCATGGCTCGGAGTGTGCCTTATTAATTTGATTGCTCTTTCTCTGGTGCGCCCGCTCATACTCTGTTTCCAATGTCTGTGTGTGAGCATCGTTCAGCTTTTTGAATCCTGTGGATTACTTTTCAGCCACTTACAAATGTGTTTCGTAATTTATTTTATTGGCTAGATGGATTATTTATGCATATCATTTGGTTATTTGACTGAATTATTCATCAATATTTAATTAGATACCGTATGATTAATTTCATATGAATACAAGAACTGATAGCTCAAGTGATCTCAATGAACTGATGTGTCTGGGGAGAAGTTAGTAGTGAAGACCTTCCAATGTATCTGTGATCCGAGACGTGCTGTTGATTTGGCTCATCGGTGTATGTTAAACTTTTTTGATAAGATATCTTTTTCTATGTTAATTACTTTATATCTCTCTATTTCTTTGTTATGCTGGTTGGTTAATAAATATTATATACGGTAAGTGAGTTCACAGCCGGCTCGATCTGCAACAGTGAAAAGTGGCGAGAGTTGCTAGCAAGTTTCAAACAATGGAAAGTTATCTATAGAGTAAACCCTCGACTTAGCGGACCACTATTCAAAGGACGGAATTAGACCAGCCGAGATTTCTTTTCCACTCACATCGTCGAAATAACGTGTATCGTATAGAAAAATATTACAAAATGAGGAGAAATCAGTGGAAAACTATAAATATACCGTATTGGCCCGAATATAAGGCACACTTTTTTCTTTCCTAGCGTGTATCCCGCGATGGTGCAGGGTCCGCTTGTTTGGTTGCTGTTCGCCACTTCTTCCTGTCAAGGGCATCTTCAGGTTTAAGTCCACACATCACCAAGTCCTCCTTGATTCTGTCCAGCTATCTTTTCTCTGGACGTCCACGGGGTCGATTTCCTCCTGGATTGTATTGGAGTGCTGTTCTTGCCACAGAGTTCTCATCGCATCTAGTGACATTCCCATACCACCGAAGCTGTGTTTCTCTCATTTTATCGGTAATGGCTGCAACTCCCATTTGTTTCCGGATATGTTCATTCCTGATATGATCAAGCCGTGTAACACCCATGGACCAACGTAACATTTTCATCTCCATTCCATGTAGGGCTTGTTCATGCTTGGTTGAAGCTGGCCAACATTCTGTGCCGGAAAGTGCCACTGGTCGTATCATGGACTTGTAAACTTTCCCTTTCAAAGAGATTAGTACTTTGTTATCACACAACACTCCTGTGACATGGCGTCATCCACCCACACAGTGTTAACTCGTGCTCGAGCATCGAGAAGCGTTTCGCCATCTCAAGTGATAAGGGAACCGAGGTATTTAAAGTATTATTTGGGTAAAATATCTGGGTGCAGCTTATATTCGCTACCTACACTTATGTCATGTAGGCTACTGTTTCAAAAGGAATGCTCATTAGCAAGAATACAGCAACAAAGCAACAATACAATCTGTTAAAGAAACTAGTGGCATTTAATGACAACAATGCGAACTTTTGTTTTGGCAGTGACATTGTTATATTCAGTAACACGGTATTGTTTCGTAAGCTTGAATAATCTACAGTAGCTCAGTCTCAGTAAGATCTGTAAGAAAGCTTGTTTAACGCAAAAATGAGCGATCATTTACCGGTAGAGCGAAGAGCTTCATCAAGCAAAGGAATTCGGCGTGCTTATGATGCAGCTATAAGCACAACCAACAGAGAGCCTGAACAGATGTCAGATATAAGTGTTTACATGTTCGTAACTACAAGAAAATAAATGTGTCTTCCCTTCCGGATGTGGCTTATTTTCAGAAGAATTACTCATATAATGAAAAATACTTTTGAATACGTATTTGTAATCATCATGGTGAAGCGCGAGAAGAAATTAGTACTGCTCTTACTGTACAAGGAATAAATAAAACCGCATAGATCATTCCGAAAATGAAACTAGGAAATTGTTTTCCAAAAACATCGTCATGGGCGATAATCGTGGATGCAAGAACAACATACAGCCATTTTTTGAAATGGAACACATCTAATCGTCGTTGCGCGGATAATAGAATCGTTCGATAATTCGCAAATATCGATTATTCGTTAGTAAAACATCAATAGTTTGTTTTATCAGTCGAGAGCTGTGCATTTGAGAACGCGCGCATCTC